>MU868898.1:0-61679 GCA_036418205.1 Ostertagia ostertagi | reverse complement strand
TGGAAGTGGATTCAACTTGGTACATCGGCCAAACGGTATTTCGACTCCACATATTCTAAATTGGACTTCGATATCATCGCAAGCAGGTCAGTTGGCGAAGCCTTTGCAAACGCTTTAGAAACGGTACCGAGAAAACGTTGCGCTTCACTGACTCACTTCAACGTTTGGATTGGTGAACGATACGAAATTTTCTTCTTTATCATTAAGAATTGACCGATCCGAGTCCACCTCACCAGCGTTGAAAGCTTCGGCTCTTGTTCCTTTTTCAAAGACATCTCTTCTGAACTTTCGATTTAATGCGGGGTGACTCATCACAAAGCATCGAAGACGCGTAGATGTCGGCACAGTTTGTTTCACATGACCGAATGCTGATCCGGCATTGCAACAAACTAGAGGCAGTCCTGGGGCGCTTTAAGGGCGAAAACCTCGAAACCCTTTCACTGTCGACAGAAACTGGCGCGTCAGCAGAGGAGAGGGAGTACAGTAAGCGCGTACAGGAAGCACTGGGCGTCATAGAACGTGTACGTCTAAGATTAAAGAATGGTGGCAGAAATATGCGTTTGCGATAGGCAACATCGACGAGGTAACCATGGCAGAAATTGAGGAATTTGATGCCTATTCTACCAGAGCGGAAGAAGCGCTGAGCGTAGAGCTCGATTATACCGTAATCTTGAAGGGTCGCTTACGGTCATCTACCACAACGGGTCAGGGATAATGGTACATCCCCGCGCTTGAACGCGTTGAAGGCCACCGATTCCGCAGAAGTTCGACCACCGACATTGTCCACATTACCCATACCCAGCTTTTCAGGTAATATCTGGGACTGGGAGAATTTCTGGACCCTATTCAACGCCAATGTGCATACTCAGCCAATACCGGCCCTTTATAAATTTAACCACCTGTTGAAGCGTTGAAAGGGCAGGCGTACAATGCGCTCCGCAGAATCCAAGTTACAGACGAAAATTATTGGAAGGCGATTCAGTTTTTACAAGAGAAATACGGCAATAGAGAGGACCTGGTCCATAAACTCATAGGTACGTTTGGAAAATGTCGGCTCGCAATCATCAGCCCTTAAGGACCAACGCGAACTTTTGGAGCAGTTGCAAGCCATCGTGTTCCAGTTAAAAGATAAGGGAGAGCAAGTTAACAGTTACTATCTCCGCACCCATAACTACTAATTTTTTTCGTGTACGCCTGATTCCTTTAGGAGTTTCTTGTATTTACATGGTAGGAGACCTTGACCTAGCCACAACGTACTGGTCAAGTAGAACAGGGTCAACATAGCTTCATGTTTAGAGAGATTTCTGAGCATACTAACCTCAATCAAGTAATCTTTTGTTTCTTTCTTCTTTACGAACGTTGAAGGTTAAGAGCTTGTAGTAGAATAGATCGGTGCTTTTGATAGCAGTATGTGTAATTGACTGAAATAATCAACAGTAAACTGCTTTCGAGGCCCTTGCAGTTATTCGGTTGGAAAATTTCGCTTTCATTGTTATTAGATTCCTTTGATCGAAATTCAAGCTCTGTACCTTGGGTAAGTGTGCTCATTCAGTTAACTGAATCTGAGGTTCTGTATGGATATTATTGATGTATTTGTAGACAACAGAATCTGCTTGAACGACTGGGGCGGCGCGCCCGCAATCGCCCGATCCCACGTGGACAAAAAGCCAAACGTCGGCGTTTCAACGTGATAACGAACGAGCGCATCAATGTTACATCCTCCAGGCAACGAGATCCGCTCGCCCCGCCCCCCGTAAGTGTCTCGAGCGCAACATCAGGCAATGCACACAATCGAAATGTAAAACCTCGCCTTGTCTGACACTCGTCGGATTTGAACATGCGACGTGTTTGGAATGAGTTTGATATGGGTATAAAAAACCGTGTTGGCGCGCCGGTGATTCTAATCGTACGTGATTCTGTAGTATGGAAGGCACTCTGTATGGATTGTACACTCTCATGTCACTGGTCGAATTGCCCTTTAAAGGCAATAGCCCAGGATCGCACGGTGTGCTTTCAAGAATTTGAATGTATCAGTGCCAAGTGGGCGCGGCAAGTGAAGGAAAAAGGAAAAGAATCGTCGAAAAAGCTCATGGTTGGATGGGTCCTCTCCTTCCTAATTGATCTGTGCTAAAGAAGACGGAGACTAAGCGCGAAGGGAGAGTAATGGGCGAGAGGCGCATCAGATGAAAGAGAACCAGGACAACGCGCCTGATATAGAGAACATCGTTTGCGCTGGCAGCTCGAGCAGGACTTACTTTGCAAGCCGACGTTTCTTGTCGGTCGAATTCCGTGCACGTTAACGCCACATTTGTAATTGTCCCCTAGGGTTCTACACTTCTGACCGAAGTGAAGAGTTATAAAAAACCTCTGCCTGGGTTGTGCCTTTAAAGTCGGTAATTGGAAAACACAGTGGGATGCGGCACATGCGGTAAAATTCCGTCAGTCGTGATATTACATGAATGTGGTCAATAGTGGAGAAGCATGAAAGGAAACCATCTCGTTCTACACTAATGTGTTCGTTGATGCAGCGGCGTATTGTGTTGAGGACAAGATGGGAAGAGACTTCCAACACCTGGGGCAGGAGATATTGGGCGGAAGCTGTTCACATCGTGCTGCGGTCCTTTCTTGTTGATGAGCAACGTAGTGGAGCCCTTTAAAGCGCTCGGAATCACCTCTTCGCGCAGTATGCGGTCGAACAGTACGAGAAGAGAATCCAGTATTTCCTCAACGAGCATGAAGATATTCTCCAGTCTCACACGACTGTCCCGTTGCCTTGCCTGTCTTCGTGTCGCTGAGAGCAGCCAGCACTTCTGCTCGTAAGATCGGTGGGATGCCTTCAACTGACCCGTCACATCGCTTCTCCAAAGGCTCCACCTTCACCTGAGAGAGAGGAAAGAAAAAGAAAGAGGATGCGGAAAAGGTTGCAAATTATTTAGTTCGGCCGTCTCCTCTCGTTTCTTACTCTTCTTATTCTTACTCTTCTTCGACTCTTGATAGGTCTTTTTGACGCATGTCAGTTTTCGGCTGCTTCACGTACTCTGCGTGCGGCGTTTTTCTTGTAATCATGCTCTATCAGGGCACGAATCCTACTACTAGGTTGTCCCATAGAATCACTTTGGGTATTTTTGAATTCAAATTCTTTTCTTTTTTATGTGAAGTCTCTGCTCATCTAAACACATACCTTTGTCATCTACAAGTATCCCCTATACAAGGGAATTTAATCGCTTTTTTTTCTCTAGAATTCCATAAGCTATTGATCGAAGAATGATCGAGAACGAGTTTAAGGTCATGTCAGTTAGCTTAAAATTCCTTCCTGGGGAAGAGCGCTAGAGGTCAGACTGAGCTGTCTTTTGTTGACACGAGGACAGGGGCACACAGCGAAGGTGGAAGAACTGCTAGTCTGAAAAACTTCAATTTTTCATGAATATTCTCTACAAGGTGGGGTCGAATGACTTAAGTAAAAACAGCAGACTTTGCTCTGCTTTACTTTCAAATTGAACGCGACTCCATTACGCTGTCGATGTTGACCTTCATCAATGATCCAAGTATTTCTGGGCGGCGGCTTCCAGCGGCAAGTCCCGCTTGCTCCTCCAATACCTTGGAAGGGTTGGACTCGAAGAAGGTTCGGCCCTTGCTGTCAGAAATCCAGAATCGTTCATGCTACTGCCTTTCAGAGATTTGCTAGCACACTCCACTCAGTCTGAAACCCTGGTGAATATGCCGGATGATCACTGTAAGGAGCTAGGGGGGTCAGAAGAAACATGATCTTGTCAGATCGTGTGTGGAGTTGTTTTGGGCTTAGGGCATACAAAACATAAACTCCATATTTTAGAATCTTTATAGCTCCACGTATTTGCCTACATTCCATCATTCTAACAAGTCGGACATGCCCAAACAAATGGCGACTAGTTTGTCCAAATCCAGTGGAGCTGGGTACAGCAGTGAGATTGTCAGTTGAGGAGTAGTTGGAGTGTGGGTCATCTTCAACTAAAAAAGCCTACCTCTCGATAGAGTGAACACAAGCAGACCGTGGATAGAGGGACCGTGTCTTCGCCTACCTGCATGTTGATTCTCTATGTTGCCAGGCGTTTGGAAGAGCCTAATCGAAAGTGATCAAGAATGGAGCTCAAAAATAGGTTCCAGAAAAATTGAAGTATCAGTCACGGAAGACAGCATGTAAATGGGCTTAGTAATCGCTCAGGTAGGATAATGTGAGTGTTACTTCGCAAAACATGTTTCAAGCCTTCTTATCTTGGATTTTTATAGCAATAAATGTAAAATGATTCAGTAATTATGGGATAACCTACTATAAATAAGCGTAGCGTGTGTCTGTTGGTGTGTGTGTTTGACCGGAAATCCATAGCTCGAGTCACAGTAACGATAGCGCAGTGGTTCTTACATATGTTATAGCGGGTGGGATGGGGACACAAGTGGTACGTGATAGGAACTGATAGCGACTGATAATAGCTGATAAGAGGGGCTAGAAAGCGAGCATCGCCAATTCCGTTTTGCCGTTCATATTGGTAAAAGAGCGTCTATACTTACAAGTGTTATGTGGGGGTGGTCCCAGGACATTGGTGGCATATGAATGAAAGCCATAGCAACTGATAATGGCTGATAAGATGCGCTAGAGCAAAAGTCGTCGATTCCGTTGCCTGGCTCGCGTTGACACCAGAGCAACCATACTTACAAGAGTTATGTGGGGTGGGACGGGGATATTGTTGGTGGGTGCCAGAAACTGATAACGATGGATAAGGGCTGATAAGGCGCGGCATAACGCAAAAGTCGTCAGTTCCGTTACGCAGCTCGCGCTGACACTAGAGCGTTCATACTTCCGAGTTCTAGTATGTGGGGTGGGATATTCTTGACAAGTGATTGAAAGTGGTTGCAGCTGATAAGGGCCGATGCGCGTTAAAACGCTGAATCGTGATCGCGTTACCTAGCTCGCGCTGATACTAGAACGTTCTTATTTACAAGCGTTATTTGGGGGGGATATTGTTGGTGGGTGTCAGAAACTGATAAGAATTGATAAGTGCTGATAAGGCGCGTCAGAAAGCAAAAGTCAATTCCGTTACGCAGCGTTGACACTAGACCGTTCCTACATACAAATTGTAGTAAGTCGTAGTAGTACTAACAAAGGTACGTGCACATTATTTCGATATATATCCAGCTTACTTAATAGAATTCGACTGCATAAACATTAAAAAACAAGTCTTCAGCAAATGATAGCTTTCATTTCTGACTATCAAGAAAACCCAAGCTTATAAACCGCTAATCCTCTCTTGGTTCTAAATAATGATGAATGTAAATGAATAATAAGCATTAGCTTCTCACTCATGTGAATAGGCATATTTCATTTTGATTTTGAGCTGACAGCAATCCTATTCGCCGCTAAATTATCTTAATTCAAGAAAAATGCTGGTTCACATTGTGATCAATATACCAGTTCAGCCCAGACGTTATCACGCGTATTCTTGATGAGCTCCAGTGAAACCGTGGAGGGTCTAACACAGCCAATAGTGAGATGGTTAATGGAGATCTCATGCTGATATTGATGGGTCCTCCAATTTAGATAAATCCTGCCGTGTGATGCGCGCGATAGCGGGCGAAGCAAAACTGATACATACATAACCCTATATCCAGCTTACTTAATAGAATTCGACTGCATAAACATTAAAAACAAGTCTTCAGCAAATGATAGCTTTCATTTCTGACTATCAAGAAAACCCAAGCTTAATAAACCGCTAATCCTCTCTTGGTTCTAAATAATGATGAATGTAAATGAATAATAAGCATTAGCTTCTCACTCATGTGAATAGGCATATTTCATTTTGATTTTGAGACTGACAGCAATCCTATTCGCCGCTAAATTATCTTAATTCAAGAAAAATGCTGGTTCACATTGTGATCAATATACCAGTTCAGCCCAGACGTTATCACGCGTATTCTTGATGAGCTCCAGTGAAACCGTGGAGGGTCTAACACAGCCAATAGTGAGATGGTTAATGGAGATCTCATGCTGATATTGATGTCTGGGTCCTCCAATTTCGCTAAAGCTGCCGTGTGATGCGCGCGATAGCGGGCGAAGCAAAACTGATACATACATAATCGGTGAAGTGTGTCTGTTGGTGTATGTTTGTGTGTATGTTTGACTGGAAGCTCATTGCTCGGGCACCAGTTGTCGTCAGGAGTTGATTCCAAAAACGTGATATAGAGAGTGAGAGGGGAACATATTTGGTGGGACACCGAAAGTGATAACAACTGATGGGAGCCGGTAAGGGCGATTGGGTTGCGAATGAAGGTTCGCTGAAGTTTTTACCTAGATGCGCGATAAAAAAGGTTCCATTTTGTTTGCGATGTCGTCGCCACCGTCCAAACACAATCAGTATTAGTGTTTCTGTTTCAGTGACACTGATGAAGGAAATCATTCAACCGCTAAATTACTCAAAAATCTTCAACTGTAGCTGTCTACGCCGGCGGCTGATAAAAAGCAGCAGCATTGCGTTAGTTATGCAAGCTTATTCGGCCGCTAGACCACGTTATTTTCAGAAAAATGACGGATGTTTGTGTTGCTGACGAGCTACGGTAGATAATCGCTTTATCACTAACACTATGGTAATGTTTCGTTAGCAACACCACTGAGATCTAACAAAAGTATGCATGCTGTTTAACACGAGAGCCGGCTTCGTTTAGTTTTGTCAACGCCTACTTTGGCATGCGCACGGTGGCGAGTGTATTAATGATAAGCGGCGTTAGATGTTCACTCACCATATCGCGAGCATGTTTCATTTTTTTGAGGCCAACAGCATAAAAGGGCTCACCGCTAAATTGTCAGAAGTCACGTAAATGCTGGATGTTTACAGAGTTGTGATAAATATACCAGTTCAACTTCGCACGCTATCACGCGCATCCGTGATAGTTGATTGGAACTGGAAAGTCCGCTGGGCCTTATGGTTAGGTCATATAAGTAACATATGCAATAGTGAGGTGCTTGCGGAGTAAGTTAGTTGATGTTCCACAGCTCTATAAGCTTCGATTCGGTTGCGCTTTAATGGGGAGGCGTGCTGTCGCCATTGCTATGACGCGGTACAAACAGGTCGTCGTCAACTGTGGCGAATATTCTAACGGGTTTGCACATCGTGGGGGCTAGCAGTTGGACGACTTCGGAATTAAATTTCGTCTTGTTGTCAGAACTGGGCTGTTGCCGGAGCTGCCGCTCCAATTTCCCGCATATTTTGAACATTGACCTGCGCAACCTGGGGTCGGATCCGATGTTGACCCGCGACTCGCTGATGACCGTCACGTCTCAAAGTACCTTAGAGGCTTCCAGTTAGAATTTGATCCAGTGTGTTTACCTATTCCGTTGGGAGTGCGCCAGGTCCACCGCCCCTGTCACTTCTGAAAGAATGTGTTTGTTACCCTGACCCTGAAGGTCGCGGTCTCCGATTTTACGGACCGACGAAGCAATCGCTTACAACGAGGGCGAGTGGTGTTGATCGATCTTTGCCTGGAGAATTCTCTCTGACCATTTCGCATGATACCACTCCAGCCACCATGCGGGAGCCGAAGACAAAGCTCACTCCGCCCACTTATCCATTGCTTGCTCCAGCACCGAGATGCACCTCGCGCTCGGACCCCCACGTCCATGAGCCGGGAGTGCGCCTTCTAGTCTCCTGCAAGCAACAGATGTCGATGCTACATTTGTCGAGAAGGCCGATGAGATTGTCAATCCTGGCATCTGATGTTAAAGCTCGAACATTGACGGTACCAGAGTAGACGTGCAGATAGTTGCTGACTGCAAGATTTCTCCTCCTCTGCTTCACCTTCTGCACATGAGATCCACTGCGCAGAAGTGAGAGTTCATTATTTCCAAAACCTTTTAGAATATGCTAGTGGCCAGAGACTGCCTACCGCCTAGCCTAACCTGGCAGCCAGTTCCCACTGCCGCACGTTGGGGCCGTCTCTCGGGTCGCCACCCTGTAGCCTACTCTCTAGCGTGGAGTTACGGCTACTCTCTTTTGAAAACAGAAAGCGTTTCCGCGTTCACAGCGCAGCGAGCTGATGACACTGGTGAGGGACGCTTTAGTGACTCTTTTTAGAAAGCTTCATTGCTGAATCATTTATGGAAAACTACTACCACTTTACATATCAATAGAAGGCGCGTTCCGCGCTCTAATAAAGCTTTGTTACATCATATTAGAAACACTGGTAGGGTTGCTTGTAGCCGACACCAAGATGATATAATCACTTTACTGGCTAACGTTTCGGCCGTGTCGCCGTCGTCAGAGCCTCTAATTACACGACACGTTACCGCTTAGACCACCGCTATTCGTGGAGAAACGTTAGCCAGTAAAGTTATTATATCATCTTGGTGTCGGCTACGGAAGCAAGCCTACCAGTGTACACAATGCCAAGATTTATGGATAGTCCAAGATGGAGACTACTCAACAATATTAGAAACACTCTTCGCTTCTTTCTTGGGGGTCTTAAATACAACTATTCAACAGGCTGTCATGGGCGAGTTTCTCGTTTCCTCTCAAATTTGGTCGGAAAAGTGATGAAGCAAGTCGGAATGTCAACCGAATATTTGGTGACGAATCACAGAAAATTCGCTGTGCAGTCGCGATGATAAAAGCTTATCGTTAGAAGAAGATTAAGAGGTCGGAGATCGAAGGCTGTCAATTTAACTGAGGGTTTTGATCAAACCAAATCTGCATGGAACTGTTGAACAGACCGCTTCTCAATTGAGCGTAACCGAAACGGTGTCCTCAAATATTCAGGTATCCGAGGAACGAATGCCACTTTTCCAGTCAACTGGTCAGTATTTTTGAAGCGATCAAACCTTGAAACAGAGGTTTAAGGACCTTTTTCGGGCAAAGGTTGCGAAATTCTAGTGGTTTTTGTTCGGTCAAAAATTTTGTATGAATGTTATGCTATGCAATGATATGTGCTTTTGAATGGGTCAGAATCGGCAGAAACGTCCCCTACCTATGCATTGGATTGCAAAACCTGAAGCTAATAGTCTCTGCCTTATCTTTTATCGCCATGTTTGGGGAAGCTCAAATTTGAACGTTTCTCAAACGTTTAGCGTTACGAGCGTAACATGGTAATTTTTGTATATAGAAAGATTCAAAATTACAAGCTTTTGGTGTCATTCCCGAATGTTGGTGTGGCTGTTTCACACGGTATGAGATCATCCAGCTAGGTGAGGGGACATGACTGCTCAACGTATAATTCTTCCTCCCACCTCCGCGCGGTAGAAGAACTAAAAAAATCCTGCGGGATTAGATGAAAGTAGGGGGTGTATCAAGGTAAGGTTGATGCTGCCTGGAACGCAATAACAACAAGGCAACCAATCATCAACAACAATCACAATGTTCTTTTTTGCCACAATGTGGCTTTTTTCGAAGAACAAAAAAGTACGCTGTTGTGTGACACATTACAGAAGATAACTAGAGAGGAACAACTTCAAAAATTTTGTAACTGCACATATTTGCGCGCTATATTGATTTGCAATGAGTTTCACGATAATTGCTTACTTTAACCCGTTCATACTGTTCTACATAGCAGTTCGCTTTATCGTCATACTGCTCTATCCATTCCTTTTTCAACCACTCCCGTTTGTTTCCGTCTCCATCGTATTCTCTACCTGAATATAATGCCATTCAATTTCGGGGAGGCTGGTTCGTTTTGAACAAGCCTCATCTTCGTATACCTTCGTCAAACACGCTTTATGGATTTGCACTTTTTCGACTACATCTAAACTTGTACTAGGACGACTGTGTGTGAGGTCTAATGTCACCTATTGAAGCTTTTGAATCAAGAACTAATCGTAGAAGACACGGATGAATAACTTGGATATAGACATCTCCTCCAAGCTCAATAACTTCCACAAGTTTCAGCTGCGGGCTTCTTAGTCATATGTAAGATGATCAGCGATGATGTGCGTTCTCAAGTACTCTTAATTACTTACAGAACGAGCAATGGTCGAGGGTTTTCTCAAAAGTGGTGTTCTTGTGTTTGTCTGTCTGACCGGAAATTCATACCTTCGTTCTCCTTGGTCCCAGAGCGCTCAAACTTCTAGGGTATATAGGGGACTGGACGTGAACACTGATGATGGATGGAGGGAAGTGATAAGTACAGACAGAAGCTGATAACGGGCTTCGGAATGCCAATGTCACCAACTTCGTTACGCCGTTTGCGTTGGCAGTGAATTGCTAGCACTCATGAATACATGGTGGCTACTAAATATTGGCGCATGGATTGTTGACCATACTTTAAAACGAGAAGCTTTTACATCTTGAGAAGTTTATTTTTATATACATTATAACATGGCAGCACATTGCTGAAGAAAGTGCTCGACATAGCTTTCTTCGGCAGCGATACAGGCTTCAAATCTATTTTGAAATCACTGCAGGCCGCAAGTAGCCGACGTCAAGCTCCTTCCACGCTTCCTCCAAGGAAGCCTCCAGGGAGTCTGAATTTCGACATTGCTCAGAAGGCATCTTCTGCTTCAAGAAGCCCCACACCGCCAAATCAATTGATTCAAATCGGGTGACTTAGATGGCCAAACATTTTGTACCCTGTAACGGAAAATGACGGTCACAGTTCTCCAACGTTGATTTTGCGGCATGTAAAGGCGCCTCCTCTTGCTGATGAATGCAGTGATGTCCGCAGAAGAACAAAAGAGTCCTTGAGAGAAGGGCATTACGTGAAGACTGTTCCCGGTAGATCTGGGCGTTGACTTTGATGTGTTGATCCACAAAGACAAGCGGTGTCATGGTTTCAGAAGTAATTCCTGCCCAAACCATGACAAATTTGAAAAACGGTTACTAGTGTGTACACAAGGTCGAGCAGAATGTCTGCTAGCCAGATCCAACAACTGCCTGTCGTTTTGCAAATCATGCGCCACTTCCGGTCTGAAGACCTACTCACGTCACGCCGACGTCAGCTGCTTGCGGCCCACGGTGATATCAGTTGGAAGGAGGCTTCAGGCCTGTATCGCTACCAAATTAGGACATCTCGAGCACTTTTTTTGGTAATGAATTTCCATGTTTTATTGTATATAAAAATAAAGTTCTTGAGAAAACCATGCGCCAATATTTAGTAGCCACCCTGTATTGTATAGGGTAGGACTGAGACCCAAACGGTGAGTGTCAGCAAGTGATAAAAACTGATAGCGGGCATCGGAATGCTAACGTCATCAGTTTCGTAACACCCTTCGCACTTACGCTAGGATGTTCGCACTCATGAACATTATGTGGGGTAAGGCAGGGACGCGAAGGGGTGATTGGACGAATGTGATACGAGCTGATAAGAACTGATAAGGGGCGTCGAAGTGTGGAAACCACAAATTCCGTTGCCGCCTTTGCAGTAATAGAGAACCTTGGCTCATACAAGTTGCATGAGGGATAGGAAGGGAACACGGATAGTGGTTGATCGAAATTGAAAACAACTGGTAACAGTTGATAAGGAACTTAAGAATTTGAGTACCACTGATTTCGTTGAAGTCTTCGTGGCGACAGTAAATTACTAACTCCTACACATTGCATGGGTGTGGGAAGGTAACACCGATGGTGAACGGTGTGAACTGATAACAAATGATAAGGAACATAAGGAGCATCTGAATGCAAATATCCCAACTTTGTTGCAGTCATCACTGGCAAGCGATCAAGGGAGCGAGGTATTGATGGTGGATGACAGGAGTGGTAATGAGCGTCAACTATACTGATAAACGTGGCGACAACTGAGTGTGCGCTCACTGAACTTGAACCAGGTTCTTAGCATGTGAATATGGTCAATTCCTAACCTTCCACCCAAAAAAGACCAAAGGAAGTTGAGCCACTCAACTCTCTAAACTGACCAACAGCGAAATTCCATCAGAGCTAGGCTAGATGTTGATTGATTGGTCATATTTCACTCCCACACCGATACCCTGATTGTGAAAATTCTATAGACCGCTAAATCATCCGAGCTCGATATGAACGCTGAATGTTTACGAAGTCATGATAGGTAACAGCTTCATTCCACATGCACTTCGCCTACTATGCGATAATTTCCGGCGAAATTGGACAATCTTTGGATCTCATCTGACGCATCTTTTGAAACATCTTACTATTGGTTTCTCGGCCACGTGACCTAATATTTGGCGAGTTGTCCAGTCTCACTGAATTCACATGTGGTGCGCGCAGTCGCGTGCGGAACTAAACTGGTACTATTCGCTAAGATGTCTGTGCGTGTGTGTATGTAGGTCTGTGTGTGTTTGTCACGAAATTCATAGCGCGCGAACCAGCGGTCACCTGGAGTTGATTTTAGGATATTACATAGGGGGTGGGACGGCACCACATTTGGTAGGGGTCAGAAAGTGACAATGACTGATAAGATTTGATAAGGGGCGTTAGAACGCAAAAGTCACGAGATGCATCACGCAAGGCCCAGCAGCATTGAGGGGTTGTTTTGCAGATATGATATAGGGGATGGTACGGGAACACATTTGATGCTGACCGGAAAGTGATAACAGCTGATAGAGGATGATAAAAAGCATTTAAAGGAAAATGTCACGACATTGACAGCTTAGAGATAAGATAAGAGCCGTAATGGGCGTTAGAACGCAAAAGTCACGAAATGCATGGTGCAAGTTCCAGCAGTATTGAGGCGCTGTTTTGCAGATATGATATAGGGGATGGGACGGGAACATATATGATGGGGATCAGAAAGTGATAACTGCTGAAAGAGGATGATAAGAAGCATTGAAAGGAAAATGTCACGACATTGACAGCTTAGAGCTTTGCACCATTTAGGCATTGTTTTGCAGATATGATTTAGGGAGTGGAGCGGGAACTTATTTGGTAGGGGTCAGAAAGTGATAACGACTGATGCTGAGCCAGAGTAAGAGCTGATAATCCTACTATATATAATTCGCTAAGTAGTGTGTAGGTCTGTGGTCACCCGGAAATGATTTCAGGATATTACATAGAGGGTGAGACGGGAATGTATTTATTACGGGTCAAAAAGTGATGATGACTGATAAGAGCCGTAAGGGGCGTTAGAACGCAAAAGTCACGAAATGCATGGTGCAAGTCCCAGCAGTATTGAGGCGCTGTTTTGAAGATATGGTATAGGGGATGGGACGGGAACATATATGATGGGGATCAGAAAGTGATAACTGCTGAAAGTGGCTGATAAAAAGCATTGGAAGGGAAATGTCACGACATTCAGTCAGGTCTACGTGGCGAGTGTTAGAAAGGTGAGACAGCGTAGTGATGAAGAGGGCACAGCGATGATAGCCGCATCAGTTTTCAAATCAACGGGCAAGGAAGGGGCCCATTTTTTGGGATCTGGCCGTTTCTCATACTTTTTTCCTTTTTAGTGTACCACTCACCATCGCCAAGGTAATTTGAAATGGGTTGCCTTTCTATCGTGAATTCGTCCTTTGTGCCTCGTCTGCTGATCCATCGTAGTAGTGGTGCACGCGCGCTCCATTCAAGCTTTTTGGCAACGTCTTATATCCAACCAGCATGCTCATAATTTTCACGGCTCTCACATTTTTTAAGGAGGTCTTTTCAACTGCTGAAGGCAATGTTCAAAAAATTCTCACAGCGAATCTTGACCAAACTCCTAGCCACAGCGGTCGATAATGGAGCTGCGGATGCCGATTTGACTAGAAATGGAAAAAGAAGCGACGATACCGTCGAAAGGTTCCATGAAAGAGGGAAGGGCTGAGCCAGATGAGGAGGCTAAACTTGCTTGCTCCATGGCGCCACTAATCCGCCCGTATTATAATTAGCCTCTACGCCGTAATCCACGCTGTGAATGACGAGGCTTCCTGCCAGGGTTGCGGGGGTCGTACTCGCAGGGGTCAAGGTTGCAGTACGAAGAGGTTTTCGGGTGTAGAGGCGATTTTCGCTATAAGGAATCAATTGTGTACTGTGATAAAGCTCGCAGCTGTCGGCTCTTGCTGGGACCATCAAAAGATTAGAATCAATACGTTAGTTCATGCGACAGTAGAGGAGAGGTAAAACTCTTTAGTACTTCTTCAACTATCAAGCACAAACGAGTGCGTGGCGCACATCAGAGCAGAAGAGTCTACTGCGAAAGTTTCCATATTTGACAGCGCACGTACACAAATATAATTCTAGAGGTGAACCAACACTTTCAAACTGGACCTAAGTTAATTAAAGAGTGATCTCTTTTGTAGATTGACTGCTAAATGGCTACAAGAAAAGTTTGGGAGCAAAAATATTTGCACTTCTTGAAATGGGTTAAGCATCTGGAATGAAGCACAGAGCTCGCGAGATGTCACGGTACCATAATTCTCGATAAAATTGAGTTTGAAGAGAGTTGTAAGTGTTTGAATGTTGAAAACCCGTGTTTTCAGGAGAGTAGCGCCAAAAACTCATGAAAAAAAGCGGTCCAACGGGGCGATTTTTTTGACTCCTTCAAGTTTGGAGAGAGAAAAAGCACTCGTTGGAAAGCTTCAACCTTCTACTGTAATCCAGAACTCCACAGAATTCCACATGAAGAATGTTATAACAATTTAAAACAAAAAACCAGCGTCCGCAAAAAATCGGTCCGTTATTTCACAAAAACGGTCAAACGAGGCGTTTTAGGATTCCTTCAACTTCGGAAGGAGTACAAGTATTTCCTAGAAAGCTCTAACCTTCTTCTTCAACCCAGGGGGACAAGAGTCGCAGAAGGTGGAAATTGAAGAACATTATAACCATTGAAAGCCAAAAAACCTGGTCTTGCAGAAAAAGGTCCAACGGGGCAATTGTCCCAAGGAAAGAGTTTTTGCGAAAGCTTAAGCTCTTTTTAGAAAGAAAACTGTCTGAGCTTTCCAATTTTTCTTACCGCTCCCCATAATTCCTTCCTTGAAGAAAGTTACAATCTTTCAAAGGACGAAGTGCGCATTTCTGTGAATTCTTTGTTCTCTACCCCGTAACTAACGTTGTTTTGATGATAAGGCATAATCGTGGTTACCTCCTGAAACGAGCGTTTTAGGAAGTAGTGATACTGAACAAAATTACACTTATTTGAAAGTCATATTTGGAAGTCAGTAGTCTGTTCTCGCTGCCCGCGCGCGCCAATGCGAACGCAACGCTCCCGTGCTCCAATCGCACACTTCTGCTGTATAGTATCATGCTCCGAGATGTACCATGCACTCGTTTGATATGCACTTGCTTGAAATTTTTTGTGATTCTGAGCGCCCATTCATGAAAGGCAGGCAAAGCGCCATTCGAACTAAAGGGCAGTGCGGTTTAGCAACTAATGAAGGCAGTTCGTTTTGCGATGTTATGCATTAGTAAATTACCGGATATCAGGAAACTAGAGCTTGTATGCTAACTGTCTTTGAATTCAAGCCAAGTGTCTTTAGATTTTTTGTAGATCGCACTTATTTCCCGTTCTGATAGCTTTTCCCTTAGCAGTGTACAGTACATAATAAGTGCAGGGGGTGGCGTCGTATGGAGACTCCCCAAGAGGGGTGGGTCGTGAAAATTTCGAAATCGGTCCAACGTGACGGTTGACCCTGGCTCGAACTGTGCATGTTTCGAATCAGATTCTTGTGATGACCACAGAACGGAAGATCGTTATAAGGTTATCCATTAGGGAGAGATCACCTGTATCACCTGTCGTCCCGTTGATCATCGAATTGCTCGAGCGGGCGCCAGCAACGTCTCCATTCGTCCCTGTCGCGTGCTAGGGTGGTCCAGTGGATCCTCCTTGCTTGAGGGACACGGAATCCATCATTCCTTTCGTTCAGAGCTTTCGTGAAGAAGTCTGACCATCGCGCCGGGGTTCAGGTGTTCGTTTGACGTCCCGAGGGATCCAGTCGGTAACCGCCCTTGTCCAACGGTCATCGCAAAATCGCATGACGTGTCCAGCCCACCTTATCTTCGATTTCCATTGGCGAGAACGGCAGCGTTCCCTGATCTTCGATCGCTTGCGTTAGTTCGGGCACTCGGATTCCCCTGCACTTGCGGTGATAGGGTTACTCCTAGCATCGTCTCTCGACAGCGCTTAGATAGCGCTGACCGCATGCTCGTCCTGCCTGCGCAGAGTCCAAGTTCTCTGAGGCGTAGGTTAGGGCAGAAGGACAGCGGAATCGAAGAGGTGGCACGGAGCGGATGTTCTCGTCTTCTTCAACTCCCTCGATGTTCTTGTACGCTCCCAAGCGCTCGTTTCCTCCTGCTCAGCTCTGGAGCTAGATCCTTCATCATATTGATTTCCGACCTAGGTACACGTAGCTGGAGCATTCGGTGATGTTCGTTCCGTTGAGCGTGAATGGGGCATCAGAAACCAATCCGTTTCTCATTAAAAATCGTCTTCGTTAGGTTCAGCTGTAGACCAACCTTACACAGGCGCAGTCGAAATCAGCTCAGCATTCGCTCCGCTTGCTCGAGTCGCGTTCGCGTTATAAGAACGATGTCGTCAGCAAAACGAAGGTGGTGTAGTTGCCGGCCGTCGACCTTCACTCCCATGTCTTCCCATTCCAGTTGACGCATGACGTTCTCGAGAGCGGCGCTGAAGAGTTGGGCGAGATGGTGTCGCCCTGTCGGACCCCTCCCTTAACGTCGATGATGACTCCTTGTAGAATGGTGAGATCCTGGTCGTAAAGGTGCTGTAGAGCTCACGAAGAATCTTGATGTACTGAGTAGAACGCCCTGGTTGCCCAAGGCTTCGATGACCGCTTCTGTCTCCACAGAGTCGAAGGCCTTCTTCAAGTCGATGAATGTGAGACAAAGCGGCATCTTGTATCCCGTGAAACTTAATAAGTCTCGTAACCGTGTGGATATGGTCCATCGTGCTGAAACCCTCTTCGGAACCTTGCTTGCTCGCATGGTGTCCTTCATCCAGTATTCTGCCGATCCTGTTAAGGATGACTCGTGTGAATAGCTTGTAGATTACAGACAGCAGGCAGATTGGGCGATAGTTGCCAATGTCGTCCAAGTCTCCTTTCTTGTACAGCAACACGGGGCCTGCTGGTTTCCACGAGTGGGTACCTTGCATTCCGACAGGTAGCGTGTGAAAAGGAGCCAGAGTTCTAATGATAACTGGCGTGCATTGTTCCTTTTTAACCCTGTCGAGACCGGGCGCTGTACAATTTCTTCACCGACTTGATGGCGTGTCGGACTTCGGAAGAAGAGAACTGAAGGGACAACGTATCCATCCTCTTGCGGTTGATAAGTAGGCAGATGGACATGGCTATCGAAGAGATCGAGTAGAAGTCGTGGATGACTTCTCCATTGCCCTTCGGGATGCAGTAACTGTTCCATCGACGTCGAGGCAGGTCATCTTGGTCTTATAGCTGGCATAGCTTCGGCGGGCATTGCGGGATGCTCCTCCCAGCCTCTGCTGCTTCAGCTAATACTGCTGCTCTTCGCTCCTTGAGATCTTCCTTTATCGCCTCTCTGCATAGCTTTGCAAGCTCGGACGTGAGTTGGTGATTGCCTGCAGCTCGTGGGTTCACGCTGGCGTATCAGTTCGAGAGTTTCCGGAGACAGACGTCCCTTGGTGACTTTCAAACTCTCTGCCTTCTTGCACAATCGTGAAGATGTTCAACGAGCCGATAGTACTCCTCGTCGATGTTTTCGATGACGGATTCTCCCATAAGCTGACGAGGAAGCGAAGTATCCAGTTGATGACTGTCCTGGGATTTCGCTTCCTGAACTTTGCTGCTCTCTCAACACGCATCGAGAAGTGGAATCTTGCGCGAGGAGACGATGGTCCGATCCCGTGTAGACTTTGGAACAACAGCGACGTCGGTCAGGCAAAACCTTCGATTGAAGATGATGTAGTCTATCTCATTATGGAACTGTCCATCAGGTGACTCCCAAGTCCAGCGAAGGTGAGAGGGCTTCTGAAACTGCGAATTACCATGGATGGTATTGGTCGACATGATAAACTCAGACAGTCTTTCGCCCTGCTCATTCCAATCCATTCGTGAGTACCGATGTGAAGTCCTTCAGCCGTTTTCTTCTCGCGGCCAATCTTGGCGTTGAAGTCGCCGACGATGACCTTGAAGAAGGTATGGTCTTTTCTTGTAGCACTTCTCCAATTCCATATAAAATGCTTCGTGTTCCTCCTCGTCGTAGCTCGATGTTGTGCGTAGGCGACGAAGATTGTCAAAGCAGGAGTTGAACCACATCTTCTCAACCTCAAACGTCCGATTCGGGTCGTAAGACTTTCGTACGAATCGATGTTTATGGCCAGTGCGTGTTGACGAAGAACACCCACACACCAACGCCTCTGCTGTCGCAAGTTCCAAGAAACGTTCTTCTCCAGTATCGAAAACGGGCGTGTAGTGGGCGGTGGCTTCTCGTCTCGGTCAGTCCGATGACGTCGTACTTGATCTTCCTGTGCCTGCATCATCAGATCTTCGATGTGAGCTTCGAATGCAAGCGTTCGTGCGTTGAAAGTACAGATCAGCATCTTAGTCCTTCCCCGTTTAGGCAGCCTATCCGGGCTGAGATTCTGCAGCCTCTCCCGAGCGGTCCTACCAACGCTGCCGTATTGGGGGCTCCCTCAGGTTCAGGGGAATGAGGCCATCCATATTGCTGTTTTCGGCATATTGAAGGCAACGAGTAGCTTGCCAGGCTCTGTCGTGCGGGCTAGGATAGACCCATAGGTAGTTAGCCACGCTATCCTGGAGTGGACAAAGGGCTTAGTTTTGGAGGCGCCCGAATCGCCTCCCATGTACTTCCCAGCCACTTGAAGCAAGCTTTTGGCTGTGCGACATGCAGGATACCAACCGCACACACACAGAGCGCCACCACACACGCAAGCATGCATGGATGCGCCTGAGTGGAGACAGCTGGTATGAATCAACACAGCACTACAGAAACAGGGAGTCCATCCCCTGAATCCACCTGCGTCTCAGGGCAAGTACATGGTGGCTTTTGGTCCGCGATTTACCCCCTATCCGCCACCTGGGTCGCCGCACGTAGGCTCGCCACAACCGGCTCGAGATCTTTCAGTGAGCAGAGGACCCTCAGGAAAGAGATCCGTGTTAGGGAGAGATATGCTTTTCAATACGCGAACAAAATCATCTGGTTGAGACTGGTGAGTTATTACGCCCTAACAGTGGAGGTTCTTATGGCCACCACAATGCATATAGCACGATGACAATTATACCAATAACCTTGACTTTTGAGCAGTCCACGACCAGTTGTTTTCAAGCTATAGTTAGACGGTGCACAGTATTCTGGCCTCGAGGTTTAGCTACGAGCCAGAATACGGTGCACCATTTTGTGGGATGAGAAAAACGTTGATTGCGAAGGCCAAACACGTGAATCCAACTCTTGGCGCTATTACAAATAGTAACAAAGCTGCGTTATTCTCAGGGAATTGGTTGTAGAGAAAAATAGGTGAATGAGGGAATTATGAGACTTTACTGTGGTAAGAATATACGTAGATCTGGAATATAGCAAAACTGCATGGATCGCGTTCATTAGCGCTTCACACACTGTCGCCTGTCAGTGGATAGGCTGTGTCCTAAGAATTAAGGAAAGCAAGTGATGGCTTGAACAAGAATGCTTTTCTTTGCCATGCGATTCTGCAAGTGGTTCTGAGGGGTGTGAGTTTTTTAACTTTTCAAGTGGTGTAGATGTGGTGTTGTTATGAAACTTTTCATGAGCTTTTTGAATAAGCTTCATTGGCCGGAGTCCTGCGGAATGCCTTTTCCAGAGACCTGAGTGATTAAGCAATTCATGATGACAATACCGAAATTTCACCGTTTCTAACCCCTTTAACTTTTCATTCGTTTTCGTTAGCTTCGCATGTGACTGTGAGGCACTTCTCCTCCAAATCATTCCTATTACGGGTGCGTGACTATTCAATCGTGGCAGTGGCTAGCGCCAGCCGCCGCAGCCCGCGATGACGCGGTGAACTCGAAAGAACATAGCCTCCGAACATTGGGGAATGGAAGATTAGATGAAGTTTTCAGTCATGAAACATGTAATAGGAATCTCCTAACCCCTTGAAATGCAGTTTCTTCGCCCCTTGCCGTTATTACTTATCCTATCATACTTACGTCAGCGCTTTCCTCACCGTTCCTCTGCGTCTTGGAACGTGACGCTCTTACTGGCTGAACCAGATTATCTCTACCTGATAAAAATTCAGGCAGCTATTAATAAAGAAGTCGAACTAAATTCAGAAGGACAACCTTTACATGGTGCAACCTTTGCACTGTGAGGCTTAAATCATTGTGGAGATCTCAAGAATACGCTTGCTGGCTTACTGATGTTTAGCACTCTGATCTTATCGGTCACCTAGCCAACTTATCTACATGGATGGTTAAGACAAGAAGCACAGAAATCGCCGCTCCAACTGCCGCGCGCGACGATGGTCGCCGCGTGAGTAACGTGACCTCATTATCTGACGATTAAATTGACCGTCTCCCTATCTATAACTATTGATCCGTTACTGGATACAGCGAAGTTTTTGTGGGGACGTTGCGAACGGTGCGCAGAGACGTGGACCTTGATTTACAAAACGTCCACCCCTTCTCTTCGGGTGTGTAAGGAAACAGAGAGCGCAGCGGCATGTGGTGCAGCAGTGACCATTGATGGTGGGCTGGTAACAAGGCGTAAAGTGCAGCACGGTTGCAAGAAGAGAAGGAACTAGTACACCAGGAACACTAGGACAACAAATGTTTGGCCAGAAGCTTGCTGGAAAGTTTTGTGAGGCAATCCAACATATGCAAGGCTTTTCCGAACATAGAGGAAATTAGGTTAAAAAACAGTGAAAATAAGAGGTGTGGAAGACTACGGCATGATGACAAATTGCATTCATTCGCACCATTCATTTGCAATACACGTGCAACATCTCTCCATTACGTGAGAGAAGGAGGGAAATGAAGAACTATGGTACAAAAGATGTCGTTACCCGTTACATCAAGACTGTGAGAAATTTCATGGGCGATAGCAAAGCCAACACTGCCGTGTAGAAAGGACCTGAAAATGTGTTGATTAGGGACGGTAGTAATCTGACTTCAGCTGCTAGTTACCGTGTGACCATGTGCTTATGGTAGCCTGGTGTAGGCTCCCATCCAAGGTGTCAAAAACATGCGTAGAGGATCTCTGGAGTCCTCCCGGAGGCTCACTTCCAAAGAGTCGAATTGGGTCCGATTTACTTGAAAAATGGGGTGACCTTATCAGTTGGCTGTAAGTTGATTGGCAGCGAGGCCAAAAAAAAACAACAAGAACCAATGCTGTGGTCACGAGTGATCACTGCTACTCCGCTGAAGACCCGGCTATGAATTCTAGCAGGGTTCAAGTCCGAGAGTCGCACAAGTTCTGCAGGTAGCGTGGCGAGGCCGGCGGTTTTGAGCGCGGTCATGTTCATATCTCCGCGTTCCTTATTCCTCGTCAATGGGGCAGATTACCACAACCAGCTAGTTTAGGGACCTTCACTACCGTCTTCGAGACTCTCTTTCTCATGCTAGGAAGGAATGCCTCTTGGCAGCTAATCTCTGGCTTTGAACCTGGTGAAATTAAGCCTAAGGCCTGAAATGATATTTCAAATTGAGAAAGAGCAACAAAGCTGACGTCACTACTCTTCGGTTACGTGTGTAGAGTAAAAGAATAGCGACTGTGATGGTGAGGTAGAGAGAAAAGGAAACAGGGTAACGAAATTAGCGCTGGATCTTAAAGGGAAAGGCAGGCGATTACGAGGGTCCGAAACCCAAAGTGGGAGGGTGCGCTGTATAAGAAAATCTTCAATAAAGTAAAGGCAGAATATATTTAGGAAAGAAAAAATGGCGACACGAAGCAAGAATGGCGAGCTTACGACGGAGCGAGCTCAAGGCTGGAAGAAAAGGAGAGGGGGTAAAAAAAAAGCCCCAAAAAGACCGGATAAATTCAAATGGTTGGGCCCCACCAAAATGGAAATAGAATTCGGAGCCGAAGAATTGCAAGACTCGGGACATCCAATTTGCAGAAGGCCGCGATTCATTCAAAGGGCACAGATTGCTATGTTACGAACAGGGACTTGACCCTGAGCCTTTTACTTCATCACATAAACCACAACCTTCATGTGTCAGTTGCTTGCATGCGGAAGTTTGTTTGTCTGACCGTCCGCAAAATGAAGTGAGAGATAAGGCAACCAATGAAATAAACAGGACGCTAACAAATCTCCGTAGCTCGCAGGGCTTGCTCTATCAATATTTTGCGAAGGCGTGCTTGGGATATACCCAGCGGCTACATAAACACCCACGTAGCACTCTTTCGGTCATGCCACAAGCTGCTGCAGTGGCAGACGGAGAACAATGGAGGCAGGAGGAGGAACATGAAGATTACCCAGGGAAGGGAGGTCCCAGCAGTTGCCGGGGAACAATGTTGTTGCTATTGAACCGCCAACCTGTCGTCTCGCTCTGCATGCGTGTATGTGTTTGGGCATATACGTCCTTCAGTGTGTCTGTCTGTCCGCTCGCCAAACGAAGTGACTACCATTATATGGAATAAATACGTCCTTCAGTGTGTCTGTCTGTCCGCTCGTCAAACGAAGTGTCTACCAATATCCTTCTATTTTATAAAGCGCACTTTGTGTGTCGGTTTGTATGTCTGTATGTGTGTATGTATGTATGTTTGAGTATTAATATCCCATGTATGTAGTATGTATGTATGTAGTTGTATGTATGTATTATGTATTTATGTATGTATGTAATGTTGTGTATGTATTATGTATGTATGTAGTATGTATGATGTATGTATATATGTAGTATGTGTGTCCGTCCGCAAAGAAGTCAGTGAAGAAGGAAGGCTCAATGGATAAACGAACCGCTAACAAGTCGGGTAGCTTAGCAGATTTGAGATATCAATGTCTTGTAACAGGATATGTGTGATAACACTCTTAGGCTAATAAAACACCTGTTATCACATACTTCGCTTCATCTCCACGGTGCTGCAGTGGCAGCGGGAGTGTATGGAAGAGAAAGGGAGGATGAGGAAGGAAGCGAAAATCTACCGTCATGTCATGATGTGTCCCTTCTACTGTATGAAACACAATTGGTTGCCATACCACTCACTTGTCAGCTTTCAAAGAGGTGTTCGTGTCACAGGAGGAAGGACCAAAGCGAACGAAGAAAGCTTGCGCCGGAAAGGAAGGTCGCCCGGCGGTTGACGGGAGACTAATCTGGTTTGGAATAAACACAGCCATCAAGGGCTTCCCAGCCTTGCGATATCTATGTTTTGTAATGGCGTATTACCTAAATACATATTACTCTCAGGACTATACGAACATGGTCAACTATCGTTTTATCTCTTCGGGAAATGTCTTTAACGACCCCCCCCCTTCAGAGGTGGTTTGATACGACCCCCCCCCATTATGTATGTAAACTAGTGTAAAACTAAGTGTTACCCATCGCATATTTATTTCTACCGTAGTCATATAAAATGAAACTTTACAAAATCCGACGACATAAATTCATCGCTGCCTTGCCAAACACGAAAAAGACGTGCATTCAACGATATCCGTGTACTCCAAAGGTACCAAACTAGAATGAAATAAGCCTTAACCAGTGACCGAATATACAACAACATCAGCTCTGATAAAAACATATTAGAAGTCAGAAAAATTATGGCTCCAATTGAAATAAGTTGACATCCTTCACGTTCTGTCCATTGCACGCATCACAATTTTTACACGTCCCTCTTCCTAAGGCTATACATCATCCTTCATATCCGCTAGCTTTTGCGCCCAATGATTGTATTTGAAAAATTCAAATATATTCTCTCACCAACGTGGTAAAAATCCTTCGGAAGTTAATTTATAATCAATTTTGTAACTTGTTTACTTTTTTCTTGTGCAAAGGCCATTTTTCGAACCTTCAAACGATGTCATAACTTCTCTGAAAGTCATCATCTGGAAGCGAACACGGTGTAATAAACCACAGTTCAAGCTTTCCAATGGCACCAAAGCGTTTTAAAGATCAGTCAGTCTCGAAATTATGTCCGTTAACGTT
Organism: Ostertagia ostertagi; assembly: GCA_036418205.1. Lineage (NCBI taxonomy): Eukaryota > Metazoa > Nematoda > Chromadorea > Rhabditida > Trichostrongylidae > Ostertagia > Ostertagia ostertagi. The sequence continues at coordinate 37,720 of MU868898.1, read as the reverse complement.
TCTTGGGGGTTGCGTTATACTTTTTGTATGAACCGAGCCTTTTTACCTTCAACGATCATCAATTCCCTATCAAAATCAATTCTATTGGGAACTGACACCGTGCCTAAATAAAACCACATGTTTCCAAGCTTTCCAATCGAGCACCAGGCGTTTTTAAAAGATCAGTAGTCGAAAATTAGTCCTGTTTTACTCTTCTTGGGGTTTGCTCGTACTATTTCTTTTTGAAACGCGGACTTTTTGAACTCTTCAACGATCATAACTTCCTTCCAAGTCATTCATTGGGACAGCTGAACAACGTGTATATAAACCACAGGTTCCAGCTTACCAATGAGCCACCCAAGCATTTTTAAACATCCAGCAGTTCAAAAATTAGCCTTTGTTACTTTATTATTTTGAGGGTATTCGTTCAAGCCTTTTGGCTGAAACGCGAGTTTTCTTAGTGTTTCCACTGCCGTACTTTTTTGAAGACAATTTATTTTAATTGAGGATATGGTAGGAAGCTCCGAGAATGCGCTTGCACTACATCCTTGCCCTTGTGCGCGCCCAGCGCCTGCGGGCGCGCCTTCTAATTAGTCGCTGTTCACTTTGCAAGCTCATTTAGAAGGATCGTGGTTTATAGATGTTCTAGTATCAGTCATCTTCGATCAAGAACGTAACGTGCTGGCCATTATCCGATATTTACCAACGAATCCCAGCTGTCGCGCCACCGAGAAGTACACCCCGCTCCCTCCAAGCTCAACTGAGGTACGACCCCCCCCGTTGTTTACTCGATACAACGTAGGGTTGACCCTGATACGAACACCTACGGATCACATTTGCGGCCATTCCACATGATGATTGAGGGCTGTGGAAGGGAGAAGGAAGGCAAAATTGTGGCCGAAGAGCAGTTGCCAACAAGTCCAACGCCCGAACTAGTTTTGAGAAATCAACCTATTGTATTTGGTGAGACCGTCCAATCCACAGAATACCATTTTTCTGCATACGCATTTCCTGCACGAAATATTGACTAGACCCTGTTCACTGGAAGATGGGCAGAGAGCAAAATAAATAGGCGGAAAAGGCAATATCACGCACTGAGACAGTCACATTTTGTGAGTGGAATTGGAATTTAGTTCCGATCAAGAGTCTGCTCATTTTCGCAATCTGACATCCACATCTATCTTTTTCCTTGGATTTCGTTTCTTCATTCGACTACACAGCATAAGTAATTATGATGAAAAGAGGGCAGTGCTGCGTAATCAATCCTATGAGCGGAACCAACCATTGCGGAAGGTTACTGACAAAGACTAGATTTTATCGGCTTGCATAGGTTGTATGAAAAATGCTTTTCCCAGTAGCTCGTCCGCACGTAAGCTTCAAGAGAAATTCATGCAGACAGTGTCACCCTGTCACCTGTCACCTGTCGTCCCCTTGGTCGTCGATTTGCTCGAGCGGGCGCCACCAACGTCTCCATTCGTCCCTGTCGCGTGCTAGAGTGGTCCAGTGGATCCTCCTTGCTCGAGGGATACGAAGCCGCTCGTTCCTTTCGATCACAGCTTTCATTAAGAAGTCTGACCATCGGGCAGGCGGTCGCCCATGTGTTTATTTGACGTCCCTAGGGACCCAATCGGTAACCGCTCTGGTCCAGAGGTCATCGCAGAATCGCATGACGTGTCCAGCCCGCCTTATCTTCTATTCCTTGGCGAAAACGTCAGCGTCCCTGATCTTCGATCGTTGGCGTAGTTCCGGACTCCGGATTCCCCTCTGCACTTGCGTGTACAGGACTTCTCCTAGCATCGTCCTCTCCACAGCGCGTTGGATAACGCTGACCGCATGCTCGTCCAGCCTTCGCAGAGTCCAAGTCTCTGAAGCGTAGGTTAGGGTAGGAATGACAGCGGAATCGAAGAGGTGGGCACGGATCCGGATGTTCTTCGTCTTCTTCACAACTCCCTCGATGTTATTGAATGCTCCCGCTCGTTTCCTCCTACTCAGCTCTGGAGCTAGGCATATTAATTTCCCGACCTAGGTGCACGTAGCTGGAGCATTCGGTGATGTTCGTTCCGATGAGCGTGAATGGGTCATCAGGAAGCAATCCGTTTCTCGTGAATATCGTCTTCGTTACATTCGACTGTAGACCGAACCTTCCACAGGCGCAGTCAAAATCAGCCAGCATTCGCTCTGCTTGCTAGATGTTCAGCGTTATAAGAAAGATATCATCAGCAAACCGAAGGTAGTGTAGTTGCCGGCCGTCGACCTTCACTCCCATGTCTTCCCATTCCAGTTGACGCATGACGTTCTCGAGAGCGGCGCTGAAGAGTTTGGGCGAGATGGCGTCCCTGTCGGACCCCTCTCTTGACGTCGATGATGACCTCCTTGTAGAATGGTGAGATTCTGGTCGTAAAGTTGCTGTAGAGCTCACGAAGAATCTTGATGTACTGAGTAGGAACCCCCTAATTGCCCAAGGCATCTATTACCGCTTCTATCTCCACGGAGTCGAAGGCCTTCTTCAAGTCGATGAATGTGAGACAAAGCGGCATCTTGTACTCCCGTGAAACTTCAATGAGTCTCGTAACCGTGTGGATATGGTCGATCGTGCTGAACCCTCTTCAATACCCCGATTGCTAGCATGGCTGTCCTTCGTCCAGTATTCTGCCGATACTGCTAACGATGACTCGTGTGAATAGCTTGTAGATTACAGACAGCAGGCAGATTGGGCGATAGTTGCCAATTCGACCAAGTCTCCCTTCTTGTATAGCAACACGGTCCTGCTGGTTTTTCACGGAGTGGGTACCTTGCATTCCGAGTAGCGCGTGAAGAAACGAGCCAGAGTTCTGATGATAACTGGCGGTGCGTTCTTCAGATGTTCTGGTTTACCCCTGTCGAGACCGGGGGCTGTACAGTTCTTCACCGACTTGATGGCTTTCGCTTGGCCTTCCATGGAGTCACCGCTAATGCTGTTCATTACAGAATTCAAATAATATAGTTGACTATTAGGGCCCTTTGCGATGACGCCTTTGAATTGATTATATAGACGTTATGCAAGTTGCACTTTTATCTACCTTGATGCTGAATCGCCACACTAACTGCTGCTGGTCCACTGAGCCGTCTGCGTTTGTGCCTTCTTCCCGCGCAAATTCCTCCTGGCGAGTACCGATTACCTGCTTGTGCAGACACTCTGTTACTTTCAGTTCAGCAATCGTGTCGGTTGCGAACACTTAGAAATGGACTTTCTAATTACGCGTCGCGTCGAGGGCTGCGTAGTTCTGAGAGAGAGTATGTATAGGGTACTTTTATTGATGGAGTACAGCTGTGAATAGTTGTGGCATATGCCGCCTTGACAAAGCGTTTCTGAAAAACCTGGTGAATCTTAGAAATCGAAGTAAAATCAGCATTTTCTTGTGACTCAACCTAATCGGGATACCTCGCCGCCTCCCCTTACCACTCCTTATCGGGGATTCCTCTTTCAAGAAAAAAGCTGGACCTTATTGAATGAGCTTCTTTCTCCTCTTACCTTGAAAATTTCATCGAAGAAGGGAGAATCTAGGTACGGTAGCGGAATAACTGAAAATAAAGTTGTAGTAAATTGTTAATATTTTGGCTTTTGTGTTAAGTTGTAAGTAGACACTTCTAAACAAAGCCAATCGTCACTTAGCCCAAGTCCATGCAACGGCCGTATTTGTCGAAGATAGTGGGGAGGGAAGGCCTAAGTCAAAGTTGCAGTGCGTGAAGTCATGTGCCATTAGTGCGCGAGGGATGCTCAACGCTTGAGGACTTAACACATGGACGCAACGCGGAGGATATATATCCCGCGCATTGCATGCCATGTGGGACAGGGCGGGATATATATCCCCGCACCCATTATATTCATTTTTTTTCGCCACGCCTGATTCTTTTAGAAGTTTCTTTATATTTCTTCCATGGAAGAGACCTTGACGTAGCTACAAACACAGTGGCTCTTAGAATGGTCACGTTTTATTTAACCCTTTCACGACGATGGCACCCACCAATGGGTGCCACTGTGTTCGTCGGCGTGGGACAGTGGGCACCCATGGTGGTGCCGTCCTAAAATTCCTAACTTTGTACATTTTAAACATTTGTAACACCCCAACCATTATAAGCAAGTCCCATAATATCTATGGCTTACATGACTCAGAGAAATATACTGAGAGCTAATTTATAAAGAATTTAGATTTGCAATTTACTCGCCAGCATATTTAATTGGAAATTTTAAATTATCAGGCCGGAGATTAAATTACTAATCAGGACTTCTTTCGTCTTCTCATAGCCTTCAAAGGGGAAAGGGTTTGAATTTAACGCGGAAATTCTCTTTGACACTAGAACTCTAAAAGTTTTGCCGCCTTCCCTTGAGGACGCGAGTTCCCCGCCCAACTTTGGAATTCACTTAAAAATAATTTACACTATGAAAGCCCAGAACTGCAGCTATAAGAGGTATACTGTTAGAGTTAAAATTCTACAGAAGAACTGCTTTAAAGGTCACTTTTTCCTAATATCGAGCGAGGAGGTGGGCCGCCAAAAATGCGTGGTCCCACGAGCAAGCTACGTGCAAATCCACATTGTCGTCAAAGGTTAATCTAGAAGAGGATTTCCGAACCATACGAAATTCTCATTCCAGTAAATTTTTCGTTTACTTTTTCTTTTTATTAATGTGAGATTAAGCAGTAGTAGAAGCAGATAAGGACCTTAGGGATGACAATTAGACACAACAAATAAGGAACCTCAACAGACAACAGATGTGGAACTCAGGCTAGTTCCTGATAAAGTTCGCTTTTCATTCTCTACTCATGTCTTTCGATCGAAAATTCGCTACTGCTATCCCTGGTTAGGTTGCGCCCATCACCATTTATTGATGTTGTTTTCGAATTTATCACTAATTGGTGTATTTTATCAACTCAAAATCCGCTGAACGACTGGCGCGCCCGCAAGTCGCCGCGGTCGCCACGTAGCTAAACAAGCCAAAACTCGCGTTGTCGTCAATATGTTAAGCATCGAAAAAAATTGAAACGAGCGCTGGCCGAATGCAAACGCGGAACAACAAAACGTTATAGAGACTTGAAAAAACTTGCAGCTATGAGCTTAGACTTACAGAATTTAACGGTTAGAATCAAACCAACCGCGGTCGGGACCGGTAGATGAGAAGTACGACCTACGAGTGCTTCCTCACTCTTAGGCCACGAAATGGTGATGGCGCAAAGTATTCCCGGCAAATTGGTCCATAATCGGTCCAACGGGTTGATTTTCTACAGGCATGAAAGTCGCTTATAGGGAGCTAGTGTCTAATGCATATCCTTCATATTGGTTGTCGGGAAAAGTTTCCGCCGATAATGACTCAATTAAAGCGCGATCCGTTTAAACAAGTACCTTGCTTGAAATAAGAATTGCTTCATATCCCATACCTTTCAATGCAACAAATGAGTTAACTGATTAGGATGTTGGAAGTGGTAGAGTTCTTTGGCCAAAGCACTCGGCGAAATTCATTTCACCATCAGGTTTGGAAGCTCAGTTTTTTCTCAGTAGGTCTTTCAGTTGATTGGAAAAGTGATAGTTGCTAGGAGGCGATAGGTTTAGTGTGTGGAATTGTTAGCAGTACAATTCCGTAGCTCAGCTGGTTCAAGCATGGAAATCCGAAGTCACTAATGGACGTCTGTCTTCGGAAACCCTCAGCTGATACGCCAATCGTGGGAGCTGCACTAGCTGCAGGCAATCACCAACTCACTACGAGCTTGGGAAGGTATGCAGAGAGGCGATAAAGGGAGATTCGGAGAGCGAAGAGCAAGCAGTATTAGCTATTATTTATCAACTGCAAAAGGATGGATACGTACGTTCCTTCACGCCTCTCTTCAAAGTCCGACATCAGGAAATGCCGGGTAACCTTTTAGATCCTTGTGAGATGTGAAAAATCAGAGTGGTGGTGGTTGAGTGTTAGGCTCCAAGTAGGAAAGTAAATTGCAACTTCTCCGGAACATGGGTAAAAACGCTCACATAAGCTTAATAGCAAATCAAGTGGTAAAGGCCTCATACTAAAATCTCGATTCCTGCAGTTGTTCGCTATCGCGGTGCGCGACGGTGGTCCTGGCGAGCGCTGCACGCCTGGGCTCTATTGCGCTCCACGGCCACTTATCTCAAGCGCGTACATCCCTAGAAGAGTGCGACGCATGGTTGGGGAGCCAAAGACTATGGCCGCCACGAGGACACATGAAGAGCACTTCAGGGGCGCATACTCCCGTGAGGTTGGATGAACGGTATCGCCCTACCGGAGCATCGGCTTGTTCACACCATGCGTCCTGAAGTTCGCCTAGCTTAGGCCCGAAGGTGTGATTGCCTGGTGGGCTCTCAATACACCCGGGGAGTACGCAGATGCGCACGGTAGGATTTCTGTACCGATTCTTTTAGAAAATGGTCCCCTCCAACGTCGGCAGCAGGGTCAACCGTCACGTTCGAACATTTTCGGGATTTTTGCGACCCCCTAGCTCTCTAAGGGGTCCAGTTGCGACTCCCTGTTTTTGTTAATAAGAGTGCTAGACATGAATCCGTTGCGCCAGAAAGCGTCTGCACGTCGTCGCGTCGGCCTTGGAGCGCGGCAGGTATCACCCGGGCGCTGGAAGAACGGGACGCAACAAAGAAAAAATTTTAGAGGGAAATAACTTTCTTGAGACGTACTTTTTTGACTTGTTGAGGTGGATTTTGATTGTGCCTGAGGTGCGCTTCCAGAAAACTACAAGGATTGCCTAACTCTCCGGAAAGTGCTTCTGTTAGAAAAGGAAAACCCAAAATTCTAAGAAGGCGCACCTTCAACTTTGAAGGCCCATAAAATCTTTCATATGCGACATTTTGGAAATCTGTAAAATGTTTCAGAAATTTCAAATTTTTCTCTAACAAAATAATATAAAAGGTTTGGTGATTGTCCCCTCTTACAAAAAATTGTCCCGTTCGAACATTTTTCGTGCAAAAGAGCGAGTTTTTGGCTTTCAGCGAAACCATAACTCACTTCATTTTCATTTCTGTGATGCACTTTTTTCATGGTATGAAAGTACAGGATTTGCTCTCTCCAACAAGCTCTGAACCGTTTTTCAATGTTTATTTTTCGAGAAAATCACACGTTCGAACATTTCGGAGAGTTTTGCCGAACACTTTTTTTGAAATCGCGAGTTTTTGGGCTTTAAGCGGGCATAACTCACTTCATTTTCACTTCTGAGATGCACGTTTTTCAAGGGGTGAAAGTACAGGATTTGCTCTTTCTGAAAAGCTCCGAACCGTTTTTCAAAATCCATTTTCCGAAAAAATCACACGTTCGAACATTTTGTTCCCATAGGTTTTTGAGCATCACATGCGAGCTTTTGAGCTTTCAGCAATAATAACTTACTATGCGATCCGACGTATTTAATATTTGTGTTTGGCTATTAGGATGATGTGTAGATGCCTCGTTAGCGGTGTCGTGTGCGGGGAAAAGCGGCGCAGACCTTGGGATGAGTGTATCGGGACGGAGACATTCTGCTTGAGAACAGTGGATCCGGAATCTCGATCGCCTCACCGGTCGCAGGACCTGGAGGGCGCCTCGAGTTAGGTGGATACCCTTTCCTCAATTAGTTCCGCAAATTTCATCTGTCTTAGGTTAGAGGCGAAGATTACGATGAAAAGGAATATTTGTCGGATTCTATGCTGTTTTCAATGGTTTTTCCTTCTTTCATGTACCACTCACCATCCTTCACCTAACTCAAGATGGTAAAATGGGTTGGTTTTCCATCGTAAATTCTGCCTTCACACATGCATCGTTTCGCACCCTCAGAAAGCCCGCCTGTCTTGTTTCTATTGGATTTAGTATGTATTAAGTAAAGTAAGTGCCTACTTTTTCATACCCAAGCCATCGTTCTCGGAAAACGTTTGTGTTGCTCCCAGCTAAAGGGGCACTCAGCGGGAGCAATCTATCGTGGGAAGGTCGAGGAACAGGACACTTCTAAGGAGACGTTTGTAGAAAGAAGCTAGGGAATATCGCAAGGGCTACAGCCTGGAGGCCGATCACGTTTTGGGTACCTACAGATCACAAATGTTCATTCAAAGGATCCAGCATCCTTGAAGGAAACCCATGTGCCAGCACCTGTCGAACTGCAGAGGACATCCAGTTTTCCCAGAGTGAAATGAGTGATGCCGTTTGGACACGGGGTTAAAGTTGGAAAGGTGGAATCCATACGAGTTGGATGAGGTTACTCGGAGGACATGTGGGAAAGTCCGCCGTGAAAAGTTCCCTGTTTAGCCGCAGTTTCGCTTGGCTTCCCATGGAGTCACCGCTAAATGCTTCATTACAGAATTCAAATAATATAGTTGACTATTAGGCCCTTTGCGATGACGCCTTTGAATTGATTATATAGACGTTATGCAAGTTGCACTTTTATCTACCTTGATGCTGAATCGCCACACTACTGCTGCTGGTCCACTGAGCCGTCTGCGTTTGTGCCTTCTTCCCGCGCAAATTCCTCCTGGCGAGTACCGATTACCACTGCTTGTGCAGACACCTGTTACTTTCAGTTCAGCAATCGTGTTGGTTGCGAACACTTAGAAATGGACTTCTAATTACGCGTCGCGTCGAGGGCTGCGTAGTTCTGAGAGAGAGTATGTATAGGTACTTTTATTGATGGAGTACAGCTGTGAATAGTTGTGGCATATGGCGCTTGACAAAGCGTTTTCTGAAAAACCTGGTGAAATCTTAGAAATCGAAGTAAAATCAGCATTTTCTTGTGACTCAACCTAATCGGGATACCTCGCCTCCCTCTACCCACTGCCTTATCGGGGATTCCTCTTTCAAGAAAAAAAGCTGGACCTTATTGAATGAGCTTCTTCTCCTCTTACCTTGAAAATTTTTCATCGAAGAAGGGAGAATCTAGGAACGGTAGCGGAATAACTGAAATAAAGTTGTAGTAAATTGTTAATATTTTGGCTTTTGTGTTAAGTCGTAAGTAGACACTTCTAAACAAAGCCAATCGTCACTTAGCCCAAGTCCATGCAACGGCCGTATTTGGTCGAAGATAGTGGGGGAGGGAAGGCCTAAGTCAAAGTTGCAGTGCGTGAAGTCTTCCATGTGCCTTAGTGCGCGAGGGATGCTCAACGCTTGGAGGGACTTAACACATTGACGGCAACGCGGAGGATATATATCCCGCGCATTGCATGCCATGTGGGACAGGGCGGGATATATATCCCCCGCACCCATTATATTCATTTTTTTCGCGCACGCCTGATTCTTTTAGAAGTTTCTTATATTTCTTCCATGGAAGAGACCTTGACGTAGCTACAAACACAGTGGCTCTTAGAATGGTCACGTTTATTTAACCCTTTGACGACGATGGCACCCACCAATGGGTGCCACTGTGTTCGTCGCGTGGGACAGTGGCACCCAATGGTGGGTGCCGTCCTAAAATTTCCTACTTTGTACATTTTAAACATTTGTAACACCCCAACCATTATAAGCAAGTCCCATAATATCTATGGCTTACATGACTCAGAGAAATATTTACTGAGAGCTAATTTATAAAGAATTTTAGAATTTGCAATTTAGCTCGCCAGCATATTAATTGGAATTTTAAATTATCAGGCCGGAGATTAATTACTAATCAGGACTTCTTCGTCTTCTCATAGCCTTCAGAAGGGGAAAGGGTTTGAATTTTACCGGAAATTCTCTTTGACACTAGAACTTCTAAAAGTTTTGCCCGCCTTCCCTTTGAGACGCGAGTTCCCCGCCCAACTTTGGAATTCACTTAAAAATAATTTACACTATGAAAGCCCAGAACTGCAGCTATAAGAGGTATACTGTTAGAGTCAAAAATTCTACAGAAGAACTGCTTTAAAGGTCACTTTTTCCTAATTTCGAGCGAGAGGTGGGCGCGCCAAAAATGCGTGGTCCCACGAGCAAGCTACGTGCAAATCCGCATTGTCGTCAAAGGGTTAATCTAGAAGAGGATTTCCGAACCATACGAAATCTTCATTCCAGTAAATTTTTCGTTTACTTTTTCTTTTTATTAATGTGAAGATTAAGCAGTAGTAGAAGCAGATAAGGAACCTTAGGGATGACAATTAGACACAACAAATAGGAACCTCAACAGACAACAGATGTGGAACCGCAGGCTAGTTCTGATAAAGTTCGCTTTTTCATTCTTACTCCATGTCTTTCGATCGAAAATTCGCTACTGCTATCCCTGGTTAGGTTGCGCCCATCACCATTTATTGATTTGTTTTCGAATTTATCACTATTTGTGTATTTATCACTCAAAATCCGCTTGAACGACTGGGCGCGCCCGCAAAGTCGCCGCGGTCCCACGTAGCTAAACAAGCCAAAACTCGCGTTGTCGTCAATATGTTAAAGCATGAAAAAATGAAACGAGCGCTGGCCGAAATCGCAACGGGAACAACAAAACGTTAAGAAGACTTGAACAAAACTTGCAGCTATGAGCTTAGACTTACAGAATTTAACGGTTAGAATCAAACCACCCGCGGTCGGGACCGTAGATGAGAAGTACGACCTACGAGTGCTTCCTCAACTCTTAGGCACGAAATGGTGCATGGCGCAAAGTATTCCCGGCAAATTGGTCCATAATCGGTCCAACGGGTTGATTTTCTACAGGCATGAAAAGTCGCTTATAGGGAGCCTAGTGTCTAATGCATATCCTTCTATTGGGTTGTCGGGAAAGTTTCCGCCGATAATGACTCAAATTAAAGCGCGATCCCGTTTAAACAAAGTACCTTTGCTTGAAATAAGAATTGCTTCAATCCCCATACCTTTCATGCAACAAATGAGTTTAACTGATTAGGATGTTGGAAGTGGTGGAGTTCTTTGGCCAAGCACTCGGCGAAAATCATTTCACCATCAGGTTTGGAAGCTCAGTTTTTTCTCAGTAGGTCTTTCAGTTGATTGGAAAAGTGATAGTTGCTAGGAGGCGATAGGTTTAGTGTGTGGAATTGTTAGCAGTACAATTCCGTAGCTCAGCTGGTTCAACATGGAAATCCGAAGTCACTAATGGACGTCTGTCTTCGGAAACCCTCAAGCTGATACGCCAATCGTGGGAGCTGCACTAGCTGCAGGCAATCACCAACTCACGTACGAGCTTGGGAAGGTATGCAGAGAGGCGATAAAGGGAGATCTCGGAGAGCGAAGAGCAGCAGTATTAGCTATTATTTATCAACTGCAAAAGGATGGATACGTCGTTCCTTCACTCCTCTCTTCCAAAGTCCGACATGCCATCAAGCCTGTGAAGAATCGCACAGCACCCGGCCTTAACACCAATACACCGGAACATCTGAAGAATGCACCGCTATTACCAAAAATTTAGCTCGACTCTTCACGCGTTATCTGTCGGAATGCAAGGTATCCACATCGTAGAAAACGACTGTGCTGCTGTAGAAGAAGGGACACTTGGACGACATTGGCAACTATCGCCCTGTCTGCCTTCTGTCTGTAATCTACAAACTATTCACCCGAGTCATCCTTAACAGGATGGGCAGAATACTTGATGAAGGACAGCCATGCGAGCAAGCAGGGTTTTGGAGAGGGTTCAGCACGATCGACCATATCCACACGGTTACGAGACTCATTGAAGTATCGCGAGAGTACAAGATGCCGCTTTGTTTCATTTTCAACGATTTGAAGAAGGGTATCGACTCTGTGGAGACAGAAGCGGTCATCGTAGCCTTGGGCAACCAGGGCGTTTCTACTCATTACATAAGAATTCTTCGTGAGCTTCACAGCAACTTTACGATCGGATCTCACCATTCTACAAGAAGGTCATCATGTGAAAATGATGGTTGGCCTTCATTGAATTTTTCTTTTACTCTTTCACAAGCTCTCAGTTAGGAGCATAATGTGGTGTACTCTTTGCGCCTCTTCGTTAGTACTGCCGCTACACTCTCCTGGCTTACCGATTCCACGTAGAGCGTCGGTATACCCGTGTTTCGAAGTTTTGGTGAGCTCCTATGACCCCGTACGTGGCGAGCGGGCATCATAGCCGACTGTTGCAAGGGGGTACACGGTGGACTCCTGAATGTGTGTTCTCAGTACTCACGTTGATTTGTTACTGTGTGCTTTGAATGGTTGCTGACCTTATCTTTCTAGCTTGGACTTCGGCGCAATGTACTTCAGAATACACAAATTCTCCTATTACTTTTACGTTGATTATCGGAACCATTCGACGCACAGGCCCACTTACTTCTTGATTTTTAACTTGCTTCCGTTCCGTGCATCTTCTTCCTTTGCTTGTTTCGTGTTCATGTTTTCTTTTATTTATTTCGATTTTCTATGATTAGATGATTAGCTGCTTTCTTCCAAACGTTTTACCTAGTGCTTGTTTTTTGAGGGGAACACTTGAATCATGGCTATAGAAGTTTTTCCTCCGTTTTTATTATCAGTTCTGCTTCCCTTTCTGGTTTCACCTGAACACGTTCCCCTCTGGCGTCCTTATATGCTCAAAGTTTGTTGCGCGTTCTTTTGAGCGCACAAGATAAATAAACAAATAAATAGATAAATAAATCATCGACGTCAAGAGAGGGCTCGACAGGGCGGCACCGTCTCGCCCAAACTCTTCAGCGCCGCTCATGAAAACGTCAGGCGTCATCTGGAATGGGGATATAGGGAATGAAGGTCGATATCCGGCAACTACATCACCCCCGGTTTGCTGACGATATCGTTCTTATAACGCTGGACATCTAGCAAGCAGAGCGGATGCTGGCTGATTTCGACTGCGCCTGTGATAAGGTCGGTCTGCAACCAAACCTAACGAACACGCTGTAATATGAAAAACGGATTGTTTCCTGACGTCCCATCCACGCTCAACGGAGCGAACATGAGCGAATGCTGCTACGTGTGCCTGGTCAAGAAATCAATATGATGAACGACCTAGCTCCAGAGCTGAGCAGGAGGAAACGAGCGGCATGAGGAGCATTTAGGAACATCGAGGGAGTTGTGAGGAAGACGAAGAACATCCAGCTCCGTGCCCACCCCATCATTCCGCTATCCTTCCTGCCCTAACCTACGTCTCAGAAACTTGGACTCTGCGTAAGCAAGACGAGCACGCGATCAGCATTATCCAACGCGTTCTCGAGAAGACGATGCTTGGAGTCACTCTATACATGCAAGTGCGAAAGGGAATCCGGATTTCCGAACTAAATACACCAAGAAGCATCAACTACATCAACCGTCGAAGATCAGGGACGCTGTCGTTTTTGCCAAGGAATCGAAGAGTAGGTGGGCGAACAGCTGGACGGCCATCAACTTGATGGTCAGGCCTCTTCACACATGCTCTCAGCAAAAGGAATGAGCGACTGCGTGCTCCTCGAGCGAGGAGGAACTCCTGCACGCGTCAGGAACGCATGAAGACGTTGCTGGCGCTCGCTCGGGAATTCGATGATCAACGGGACGACTGGTGATACAGGTGATGCAGGTGAGTTACGCAAACCCCATATTATGGTGAACGCTCGAATTTACACGAGTTTAAAATACTTACACCTAATTTCGCTACTCCCGAACAAGGTTATTGGCCAAAGAGATAAGAGATGCTCAGAAAACATACTTATAATGTTTCCTGTTGGCATATAGTAGGCGTTACCTGATAGCCAGAACAGCGAATGTTTTTATGAGTTCCTTCAATGTCTTCTCATCGATGACCTTGGTAAGGTCACTGAAATCGCTTGTCTTTTCTATTAGAGTAAACTCTGTCGAGCATGTCGAGAAAGAGGATAGATTCTTCATAGCTAGGTGCTGAAACATATTCGTGCCGTGACTGGCTATGCTACTGAATAAGTGATCCATTCATCTCACCGCCAGCGTAAATCGCATCTAGGCAGTTCATTATGGAACAAGTCGTCCGTCAAGAAGATTCCAAGTAATGCGATCAAACTTTGATAACACGGCCTGTAAGAAAATTTGATTTCAAGGGATATCACTGCTTTCATTCACCAGCATTTTGAGTCCACCACTTCTTCGTACGTTTGTGTTGTCGAATCTTTCCTAAGCTTGTAACGGAAGGGGGAAGTATTCGTATTTCCACCTCAACGTTTCCACTTTCAGATCTGGGGGCTCATATATACCGCCGACGGTTTGTTTTTTGAAAAAAATTTCTCGCAGTGTGGACAACATGGGTAGCTTCAAGGATTAAAGTGATACTGACACGGAAGCTTCACAAATGCCAATATTAAATACAATAATTGCTCACATTCGCAACATGTGTCCTCTGCACACCACATCAGAATGTAAATGGCAATTTTTTTCTGTTCAACCCGAATGATTATTGCTTCCTCTGGCAACAGGTTTAGAAAGAGAAGGCTCCGGCATTTCACTTTCCGTTGAGAGTTTAGAAAGGCTGCTCTTTCGGAGTAGTCTAGTGGCAAGTGGCACTAATTACTATGCGCACAGCCGGAGATAATCTGAATCATGTGCCGTCTAGGCCAACCACGCCTTCCGCCTCCTTTTGCGGTTGGGTAAATGGTAACAGATTCATCTGTGTGGATGAAAAAAACTACTTGTTCCGTAAAAAGTCACTCAAGGATTTTCGGTGTTTATCGAATGCATTTCTAATTATGAAGTCAATCGGCGAGGTCTTGAAACTGAGCTCATGCTAACCCGTGCCCCAATCCTGTGCACACGCGAATGTAACCCGTGCACACGCGAATACTTCAACATCTTAGTCAATGGGATCAAAAAATCTAATACTATCAGTCTGACTCCACATCCTGCTCATCGTTTTGTTACCACTCTCCAGAATCAAACGCTTTCACCCGATATTTTCATGCGTTGCCTGATAAGTAGCCGCCCCGGGGCGGACTTCTTTCCATGCCCCGCCTTTGGTTTCGCGCCACTTACCTTCGACTTTCCATAGAGTGTAGTTTTTGTAAGTTTGTTTCTCTTCGGAAACTGAATCTTTGTGCGCGAAACTTTGTATTTTGTCTCTAGCAATCTCTACTGACGCATTTATGATGGGAATTCTGAATGCGAGATTCTCTACGAGGGATTCCTTAAACACCTTCCCTTCTTTGCTAGCTCATATCAACTTTTCAGTAGCGCCAAAAGTATTCGGCCAAATGCTTTTCCGGCCATAACTTCCTTCCTGCTAAATTGAATCAGTTCAGTTTTTGATATGTTTAGGGGCAAACCTCCTTTACGAAGCAGGTGCATTTTTGTTGAGTGGGAATGAGAAGTAGGAAAGAAAAAATTTTTACATCAGGAATTCTCGAGTATGACCGAATTCCAAGTAAATTTCAATTTATTGTTAGCTAGATTGGTCCTCTGTCAACCGCCGGGACCTTCTTTCTCTGCGTACGCTTCACGTCCCAAAATGACCTACCAAGACCTAATTGCACCCAAGGCTTGTTGAGGATCGGTTTTCCGCCTACTCACCTTAAACAAGGTACCCCCCCTCTCCACTCCTTCCAGCTGGCACTGCGGCACCATGTGGAGTGACCGGAAGTGACCTCAGTAGGTGTTTATACTATAGTCGTTGGGGTGTTATCACTATTATGCCATTGCAAAACATTAAAAGCTCAAGTTCTGCGAGCTATATGTTTCTGTTAACGGTTGTTCATTCCACTCACTTCATTTTGCAAACGGGCAGACACTACATACATACAGACATACACACAAACCGACACACCAAGCTAGCGGTTTATAAAATAGGGGGTCAGCTTACAATTTAACAAAATCGTCTACCGCATAATAGAAAACGTTAGGCAGATTGAATACTTTCTTGATAACCTTCCGGAGTCGCTAAAATTTCGAGTGGTTTTAGGTGTGAAATCAATCACTGATAGCACTGTCTATTGGGGCGACCTCCCAACTTTTCCACAAATTTGACGAGTTTCTCTTGCATAGCCCTGGTTCTTTTTCCCGCCAATGGCCTTCTTGCCTTCTTCCATAATGATTCGATGACGCTCAGGTCACGTGACTGAAGTGGCCGCTCTGTTAGAAGCATGCCATGCTGGCGAAACACCCCTTCCCAGTGGAGATGGAGGAGCGAGGACGAAGAAGTTGGCGTGAAATTGCCACACATGTAGATGGATCACACCTTCCAGAACCTAAGTGCATCCGTCTGCCTTAACCGCTCAGGAATACTGTGAAGTTGTTTGTCTGTGAAGTGAAGAAAATAGCAGAAGGTTTAGGCACTTCCGAACTGGAGATCCCAAAGCGCTCCAACGTGGTCTCGAGGGTGAATCTATGATGTTTGTTGGCAACGGCAAGAGCATGTGTGGGGCACTGACGGGAAGCGTTTGGATCCAAAGTACAAGCTGCTATCCTTGTAACTAGGACGAGACTCCGTCATGGTAGGTCGTAGAGGAACCTGTACCGATGCAGAGGATTCGCGAACTGGTGAAGGCAGGCGGATGCCGTTAGCTTCTAGAAGGTGTTGTGTATCCACACATATGGCAACTTTATGCTAATATATTCGTCTTCCAGCAATGGAGCAACTAGTGGTTTCGCCAGCATGGCATGCTTCGAGCGATCAATTCAGTGAAATGTCCTGAGCGTCATCGAAACAGTATGCGAGAAGGCAGAGAAACCTGCGGTAAAAAAGCCAAAAATATGGATGAGACTCAACTTGTCAAATTCGAGGAAAAATTGAGTAAGTTGTCCTAATGGACAATGTAATCAGTGATTGATCTCACACTTAGACCTTGTCGAGATTTTAACGACTTCAGAAGGATATCAAGTAGGTATGTAATCTACTCAATGTTTTCTATCGCGCGCTAGATATTTTTATTGAATTGCAAGTTCTCTATAATAAATTGAAGTTTTCTTGGAATCTGGTCACATTCGAGAATTCGTAGTGTAAAAATTTTTTCTTTCCTAATTCTTCCTCCTATTCAACAAGAATACACTTGCTGATTTGATTCAGCAGAAAAAAACTTACGGTTGAAAAAGCATATGGCCGAATACTTTTGAGCGCTACTACAGTGCGTTTCAAAAGTATAAAGCCACCCATGAAAACTAACTTTCCGAGTTAAGGTGAGTATTTCATGGCTTGCCATAAACTTTATCGAATTAAGCGTGTTTGGAAACCATTGTTCTCTTTATTTCAGGAAACAAAATGATACATACATTTTTATAAGAAGATTTCCAAATATCCCCTGTTTCAAAAGTATAAAGCCACTTGCAACATAACTCTATTTTTCCAGAGAAAAAGTGAACATCGTAAATATTAGTAGCTAGCGTGACTTCCTTTTTTAGAAGTGAGATTTGATAGACCATTTGGCATACTATCCGTGAGCTTCAGAAGTATGACGGGATTCAGGTGGTAGGAAAACGTCTCGATGGCTGTCTGAGGTCTCCCACGTTACTGTACTGCTTTCCATACGCGTATATCTGTCGGACAATGTTTTTTATTGGATTTGTATCTAGGCTGCTAGCAGGTCATTATAGTACACCGATTTTTGTTGACGTAAAATCGGTGTTGAGTGGACCGGCTGCGATGAGATGGTGGCGTATCGTGCCTAAAGATGAAGGTTGCGACGACTTCCACAGAAACGAGAGAGCGCAGGTAAAGAAAAGCACCCTGATTCTCACTGGGGGTCATTTGGACACGAGACGAAAGACAGAGGGAGCACGATCGCTGCGAGAATGCGAGCTCAGACCATCTGAGGCGCCACCACGAAAGGCTCTCCTGCTAAATACCAGCGGATCTTTGCTAAAATCTCTCCAGAATTGTGATGACCAATCCGGCCCGTCTAAGCTTGAAGTTCGTTTCAACCACAGAGAATTGAACTGAAACACTACACCGCATTTAACTACAACGTCAATCGATGAAAGTGTCCTCCCGCCACCAGAATCAGCTACGCGACCCCCAACTTCGGTCGCGATGTCTCGTCCGGAGCGAGTTCAAGACGAGGCTGGCTTTCGCGAATGCTGTTCGGACATGAAGTCTTCCATCAATGGATTGTCGCACGATATTTTGGAGCCAGAGTGGGCGACCGTCCAGATGCGAACTTTCGAAGCAAAAAGGCGGAGCTCGTATCGGCATCTGACGTGATGGGTCGCAGTAGTAATTGGAAAGGGATCGGTTAATATGGCGGATATCACTCAAGCAGAACACGTGACCTTTCAGGGACCTTTCCTTTCATGATGAGCTGGATTCCTCAAAAAAATGTCGATACAGCTTTGAGAACGTCCAAATTAAGCAGCAATGGAGCGATTTGAATGGGCAGCTCGATGTAACGTCCTCGCACGAACTTGGTCTTCCAAGGAAAACGTAGATCCACGAGTTATATTGAAGACGTAATGTGTTTGTGCTAATTATGGCCAAAGAACTCCAAATGAGTTAACAGAAACAAAATTTTTTACCGCTGTTGCCTACTCGCCCGGGGTGGCTTTATACTTTTGGAACAGGGGAGTTTTTCAAATTTTCTTATGGAACCACAATATTTACTATACTCTCAGAGCGTGCTGAATTCGATAAACTATTCATCAAATCACGGAACCTTCATTCTAACTCGGAACAGCTTCATTCAAGGGTGGCTTTATACTTTTGAAACGCACTGTATATATGAGCTTTCTCGAAATCGATTCATGAAAATTTGCAGCGAAGTCCCCCTCTCAGAGACAGCGGTTGAAATAACTTCTTTCTTCACGAAAGGAAAAATGCACATTGGAGAAGACCCCCACTAAATCGCTCGTTGAAGCTGCTGTCTCACCCACGGGACACGCGCTACTGATTTCGCACTTTTTATTATTATTCCAACCTACATATCATACGTAGAAGCAGCATCAGACTGCTGCAACGAAGCGCGCTACGATTTCTTGGCAAATAAATAGACGCACACACACGCGCAGCTATACGTAGAATTACGTACAATTATTATAGGCTAGTCATAAGCAGGGAGAATAACGGTCGAGGAAATCCTCGGTCATAGCTCTCTACCATGCGAGAGTAGTGCCGAGAGTGAACATCCGCCTTAAGAGCACAGACGGCACTCTGAAGCAGGGTGAATATCGGTCGAAGAAATCCTTGACAGGGGGGTCGTACCTGTCGGGCTGGGTCATGAGGGGGGTCGTTCTCTTGGGGGTCAGTAACAGCAGTGGTAACGGGTGCAGGTAGGTAAGAGGGTATA
The DNA here is from genome assembly GCA_036418205.1 of Ostertagia ostertagi. Lineage (NCBI taxonomy): Eukaryota > Metazoa > Nematoda > Chromadorea > Rhabditida > Trichostrongylidae > Ostertagia > Ostertagia ostertagi. The sequence continues at coordinate 18,652 of MU868898.1, read as the reverse complement.
GCGCAGCAGAAAATGAAAATATCTGAAAAAAACATGATATTAAATTTTCTTTGTAGGTTCAGTCGCTCCATTCCTCCACCTTAATGACAAGGGCGCATTTAAAGGCAGTACAACGAATGAAAGTGCACTCCCGCAAAGGAGACTGCCACACGTGCGCACGCGCTGCAAAGGCACCTCCTCTGCCTATCGCTCGCTCCTTCTCCCTTAATGCCTCGCTGAGAATGACACTGTTGTTAGCTGTCGCAAAAACGACAGCCGTGAAGGGAAAGCCCTGGGCAAATGGAGTAGTTCTTTAGGTTGTAGGAGTTACGAAATGCGTTTACTACAATGCAGCTTCTGTCAACTGGTCATGATCATATAACACATTTCAATCGATTCTGCAACTGTGAGTGGAGCACGGATGCATGGCTTACACCAATACGAAATCGATGATGACGACTGCCCCTATTCCTATTGCTTTCGTTGAAAGATTTTGTTTTAGACACATTCCGAGTGTCGCCAACGAATCACACTTGCAACAGTGAAGGAGGGAGCGGATTTTCAGGTGGCCGGATCCGTCCTCGATACATACTCGACGCAGATATCTTCTCAACTAGGGAATGTAGAAGAAAGCTAACGAGGAATGCTCAACTGGTCAGTCCGGCCATTGAGAATGAGATGTAGTCCAATGGACGCGTCTTGCGACGCTGAGCTCAAATCCGTTTTCGTTATCTGCGGAACGATTCTCTGAAAGAAGTGACGAGGGGGATCTTCTCACTATGGCTTTTTTCACTGTGGCGTCCTCTACATTCTCCTGTCCTACACGGTTCGCATAAGAAGATCCAGAGAGCATCTCACGCAGTTGGCAAAGTGGCCTAATGGATATCTCCCTAGACTCATACGGGGTAGGTCACAGGATCGGATCCACAGAACCGCAAACTTTTTGCATTTTTTCATGGTTTCTCATGCGAGCCCAAAAAGTGTCTATATTTGGTTATTTTGTTGATTTGCGTCCCCACTTGACATGTGGCTGAGACAGACTTTGGAATTTCCCTCTCGTCCGTCTTTTTAGGTTTTCTATTATGATGAACTTTGACACACGGGACAAAACACAAGGACACAGGCTCGTAAATATACAAAATTTCAATAATTCGTTAGCATATGTGATAGTTCTTAACATGGTGATGAAAACAAAACAGCTTTTCGCAGTTGTACAGGAAATATAGAAAGAGCTGAGGTGATATAGAGGGTGCCACAGTGGGAAAGTCACAAAGAGAAAATCCCCCGTAACTTCTTTCAGAGAATCGTTCCGCAGAAAGCGAAAACGGATTTGAGCTCAGCGTCGCAAGACGCGTCCATTGGACTACATCTCATTTCAAACAGCCGGACTGACCAATTGACCATTCCTCGTAAGAAGACTATCAGAAGCGCAAACCTTCCGCTTTCCAGAGCTGTCTTCCTGGACCTTGCGCATTACGAGATATTGCTCTGTAGTGGCAAAAAACTCCGCCAAACAATTTCAGCGTCCTCGACGTTTACCTCGACAAAATTTGAGAGACCCTATCTTTCTGCATGGAAGACTTCAGAGCGATTTCAATACTTCTTTGCAAACGCGAAATCCAGCTCTATCTAATTCCTTACCTCAAACTGCTTCAAAGGTTATGAAATGGAGGAATGCAACCTTTTCATCGAGGGTGTAGATTTCGACGGTTTTTTTCGGGATTCGCAAATCTGACCCAGTGACAATCGCGCCACAGCTGCCGTTGAATCGGCCGTTGACTGATACACTCGGCTGTTTCGATATACTCAAGCAGAAATTAAGATTAAATCGCAACCCCGTGCCTTCAGTTTTTCTGTGCATTTCTGAACAAACCTGACTTTGAGGTCACACAAAGTTAATGCCTCTTTCCTTGAGTCGATATTTCAGAAAATACACAAAGTGTGCAGCGATGAAAGACAGTGCATAGATGACAAAATGATGCGTCCATAAAATCATTTTGCAGGACTTTTTTTTGATTTAATTTGCAGGATTTTTTCTTTATTTATTTTTCAGGATTTTTTTTTTGATTTTGATTACTTAATTGAATTAATTTGCTCTGTTTTAGGGGGTCGTGCCAGGATCTCGATTTCGGGGGGGGGTCGTACTTCTGCGACCACGTACTCGACACGATTTTCACCCTGCTCTGAAGGCGACCTGGTACCAGTACCTGTCAAACTACAGTAAACCTTCAGTGCACCACTTGTCGTTCCCTCGAAGCCATGGAAAAATTATACACGCTGGGAATGTGGAAACCTCGCGAGGTGGCTCGAAGGACATGTGTGATCATCTAAAAAAATTTGCTGCATAAAAGCCGTTGTTTCGATCGGATTGACAAGGGGTCACTGGAGGTTGAGGAGTGCGCAGTCTAGCCAAACAACACGGAGGTACCAGGGTGAATGTGCACCTCAGCAGCGACAACGAGTCTCAATAGGTGAACTTCGCCCGGCGTAGGTTTCGCTCTTCGATTGTAGAATTGCTTCATCACAGGCCCCAAACAACACCACTACTGCCGGCGCAGACTCTACTGTTTACAGCCGGATGAATTTTTTTGGATATCGCAAATTTGAGGCACTCAATACATGGAATTGTTCCACTGCACCGCAGCTCGCAACTCACACGCATCGAGAGCATTCCAGAGTACTGTACAGAAACTTGCCCTCATAATTTTCCTCACTCTTCCTAATCCACTGAGGAATAGCAACCAATCACCAATCATTGCTCCGATTGCTTGCTCGTTTCTTTAACGCATTGACGTCCGCGCCGATTTTGGCGCATGTCACACATGTGTGATTCGCCGCATTGCGTGCGGTGCATACATGCGATGCACAAATCTCACATGTGGGACATTTTGTGGGTTTTCGTTGTAGGACCCACCGGCCGATCCATTGGATTGGGCGCGACAGCTTTCGTTTTTCTGAACAAAGCATGGTTCTTTTCTCGTTTTGCTTGTTATCACGTCTTCATGAGTTCAATAAGTGTGTAGCCTTGTTTCGTACTTATTTTTGGGAATTTTTTTAACACCGTCACTATTGTAGCCCCATTTTTGACAATGCAAGCAGACTGGTGTCAAATTCCACGCAACTTCCTAATCTTTTCTTTGACTAACAACGCCAACCACTTACCCCGCTTAGGACGCTACAGATTGACATTAGTTCTTGAGTTTGTTATGCCTCTCCTGCCCTTTTGAATGTTGTAAGCGTTTTCTTGGATCGTGCTTCCTAATCAACATGTTTTCTGTAGGCGCTTTTGGGAGTGACCATTACTTCAATGCGAGGGGCAGTGTATACCAAACCTCGGCGAGGGAATGAATCCCCAAAACTCGGCATCTCTAAACACATCCCCTATTCTCGATCACGAGGACTGCGGCATCAACCGGAGTAGAGACGCAGAGTTCTGGAGATCCATCCCCTGGCCGGACTTTGCTGCAGCTGGTCACAGATCAGATAGACAAGCTCGTGGAACATTCCGCGAGTGTGGCCGCTGTTTTGTAAGGAAGAAAGACTAAGCAAGGTCTCTTGTAAGGACCCGTCTGTTCAATACACCATAAATTCGTTGAAAGTGAAGTTGTCGACATGCCACTTGTTTTTCGGGATCGCGAGACTAACAGAAGTCAAATAGTCAAAGGAGTACTAAAAAAGGTTCATTGAGAAGTAAAATACAGATGTGCATGCTCGGCGATGCACAAATGTCAGATGTGGGAGTTTCTGCGTGCATACCGGGCAACGCACGCGGGCTGCAATGTGTTAACGAGAAAAAAACTGCGATGATGGCCACCACCTCAAAAGAGATATCCACTGATTCTTGACGTCGAAGGTTGCGTATTTGTGGAGGAGGTATCCATTTATTTGCGGATGGATAGAGGACACTTGTAGACGGGTGAGGGACTTTTGGCTCGTCCGGTATGGACGCAGCGAACTGCGCGGCGATCCGTGTGACACAAGGCTTAGTGGATTCATCAGTAGAATTAGACACGTCAAAGCGTGTGCAGATTGCGGATAAACTGCATGATTCTACGGTTTGAAATACCACATTCCGCGTACCGAGATTTGAATGCAGCGGCGATGTCGGCAAAAGTGATGAGAGAGAATTTTCATGGAATTATCACTATTATCATCGAAGCGAATAAGAAACACTAAATCCAGAAATTTTTACTGAGAAAAAGTTATCTATTATCAGCTATGTATGCTTTGCTGATCGTGGCGATTATGTCCTCGTGGGGAACATCTGAAACAAGGCCTAGGGTAGCTGATATAGAACCGAGCCCAGAAGAGGGAACAAACGTCGGATAGAACCTAAATTGCTCAAAACTTCCCTAGAATCTTTAGCATTTCCTGAGGTTTAGTCCCACTTCTTTCAAGTGCAGTAATAGGCTCACTCAGATGAATGTATCCGCTCCCCCACAACGACATGAGTATCCTGATCGCTATAACAGTACTATGCTAGTTCCTCCCCATCTCAATTTACATTCCTTAATATCACGGCTGTTCTTATATCTCCATGTGTTGGAATGTAATTCGATTCGCAGAACCTTGCGGATTTTATCAGCGGTGTACACGCTTTGAAGTGTTGACTGCAAACGCATGTGAAGATCTGCCTCGTCCGGATCGCCGCGCAGTCCGCCGCGCGATTTGCCGCGTGACAGCCCGGACGAGCCAGGTCCCTCTCCCCTTGTAGGCAGTTGTGGTAAATGGGGCCAAAAATTCAATTCAACCAAAGAGGTTCAAAATAAAGTTGTAGACTTCAAAAAAATTTGTCAAATGGACAAATACTTATGATTCAGCTTGATAGTTTGACCCTTTTCTGCCCTGCACGCTACCACATAACACGATAGAATTGAGCTATGCAGAATTAGACAGTCTGGTCCTCATTTTTTAGCGTTTAGACTTACAAGGGAAGGCTCTCGTGTCGCCATAGCCACTCCAAAGAGATGTTTACGACTAGATGTCCCTTCAAACGCAGATCTCAAATCTACCCTCCGAATCTGCTAACCGGTTCCCTTAACGTAGTTATGAAGCAAATCAGCGCTAATAGTGGTCGGGATTCACAGGCACAACGTCGTAGAATCGGCCCTTATCGTGTCTGCTACATTGCATGTACCACCCTCGCACAGATATCGGTATTTTTTGGAAATGTTCAGGAAATCGAGGCTTTTATAGGCACATTCTTAGGAGTACATAGTCAAGCTGAGGTTATAAACATACTGACGACAGCGCGGCAACTATATATCCGCAATTTTCCCACCACTTCAGATATTGTGGCAACTATGTACGTCACAACTATTACAATTCCGCGTTCTTCCTGAATTTTTTGTGTTCATTCTATAGGCTCTAGATCAAAACAACTAAAAACCATGGCTCACAGAATGGCCAAATATTCTTCTGTTTGGCACAGGTTTTTCGTACCTTACGAAAAATGTTTGTTCAGTAAATTCCGTGTTTTCTTTTCGTTAAGGTAGACATGTAGACGAGAAAGGATAAAAAAGTGAACACAATCCTAGATGTGATGTTTTTACTGCAACAACCACGTTCAAAATAATGGTTTGGAGCGCAATATATTGGGTTATCGCATAATTCCTGTCCCACTTCTATTCAAATTTGAGTTTCTTTTGTCTGAGACCGTTTCATCATTGGAAATACATTGATGTGTTGAAGGATGCTTCAAGAGCCTCGAAAAGATAGTTTCAGAAGAGCAAGCCCATAATGGGTTAATTAAGTAGGAATAAAAATACGTCAGTGACAATAATGAATGATTATGCTTTACGATCCACAAATGAACTCTATTGCAAGGAGGACAGCAGAGATCAGCGCTAAATTCGGCTCAGTCTCTGCTACTAATAGGGTACTGAGGTTTTAGTCCAATCGTAACGGCAAACGCGAAACGATTTGTAAAAATAAACCTCATGCTGGACCTGCAGTCATTTTGATGAAAGTTCCTTGCACCGTAAATTGGGAGTGTATCCGGACGGTACTACCAGAGTACTATAGCAGATACCTGGGAGTAGCCGATGCATCAGCACATGCCATCAGGATGAAAAGAACTGCAGAAGAATGAGGTCTTGATGAAAACCATGTCGTCACACCGACCATGATGAGAAACACGCTTCACCACTTGGGGAAAATACATTCTGCGACTGCATAGGCAGAGCCTTCCCTAATCGGCCACCAGTGGAGATTAATCAAAAGTCCACTGCGACAACAACACACGGCACGCCCGATAGCTACCTCGCAGCCAGGAAGCACCAGCTCAACCAAAGTCCGAACTCCGTATTTCGAGAATATTACTCTCGATTTGTTGTATTCGATGGGCGGCCTGGTTTGGGAACTACTTCACTGTATGAAGACAAGCATTGCCAGAATCAGCGTGGAGTGGCCCCCCAGGCTGGCTTCGATATTGCGAGAGAACCATCAGAAACGCCTCGGTATTCCTTTTCTCCAAATGGACCCCAGACTTCACAGTGCAATGTCAACTCGCCACGTTCTGAGGGACATAGCCAGTTGCCATAAGTACTCACCCACCATTTAGCGCTGCCATCGCTTTATTGGATCATTGCCTCCACTGCGTCCTTAGCCAGCATAAAAAATTCAAGGAATACGACAACCCCAAAAACGACTTCTCTAACTTCTTCAACCCCCAGCTTCCTTCATTCTGGGCGGAAAGCTTCTAATGGTTTCCTAGCAAATGCATGAGGATCAATGACCATGATGGTGGTTATTCTGCTAATCAATTATTTCCTAGAAGAGGTAAAACGTGAACAAACAAAAGTGTCAAACTTGAGACGGGAATTACGAGACAACTCAATAGTAGCTTTTTTAAGCTACAAATTCAGTGAGTACAATTATCACCCAGGAAATCACATATCGCATTCAAAAGTACTTCTTCCGCTTTACTACATAGTATTTGCAATTTTGTTCTGTGTTGTAAGTGTACTCAGGGGTGGTGCTTAGAAGTTTGAAAATCAAGGTGGGCGAAAAACTATATAAAGAAAAAGCTGCCAAAATACGACTTTCCCAGAGTCCACCATAATCACTGGACCTTACTCCATTCTGCCCACAATTTCAAATCATATTCACGTCTTACGAATTGAGAATAATGAGGACTCCGATAAACGAGCTCGGAATCCTTTTCAACTTCTGAATCCAGTGATTTCTTGCGAAATGGGATCAAAGTTGTGAATGACAAAGAACATCGCTGATTAATTGATGCTTGGCTTTGCTTTTGAGTTTTGCTCTAAGCGTTATCGCCGAATGCAACCGCTGCGATATTATGCTCCAATCAAATGATTTTGGAGTCACTGAAACAAAAGCATCAAAAATCGCCTTCTCGTAGCCAAAACACTTCATTTAAGCTCTTGAAGTGAAAATACTTAAAATTCGCCCCATCGTAGCCGTAATGCATTCTTTGGGTCAAACTTACATTACTGTAACTCCCCATAAGTTGAACACATTGAGCAATAATGAAAACATTTGTCGCAGAGGGTCTATTCTAGTTAGGGGGAAGCATGTTGTTTGGAGTTTGAGTTTAAAACCACGGATAGCATACTCCTCTAGTATTGTATAAAGGTTTAGGACTAAGCCTCAGAAGGGAGGAAAGACCCCGGGCTCTCCAGCAATTTTCGCTTTCTCAGGGAGGGATTTCCTACCCTTTTTGGGTTTAGCCCTTGCTGATTTATTTATTTATCGCTCTTGCACAAGGTTACGTTGACAGAATAATATATGAATAAAAACATAGTATTCACAATAGCATACCAAGAATAATAATAGAGGCAAACGAGTATAGGAGGACGAAGATTTGGATAGAACTCAGAAGGAATCAAAAAATGGTGTGGCAGCTGCAGTTCGTAAAGTATCTATCCAGATTCACTAAGTAAATATCAGGTTGTCCTGAAAGTCTTTGTCCATTTGTCGATTTTTTTTCAAATCAACTTTTCTTCTTCAGCCCGGTTAGCAATTTACAGCCATATGCCCCATCGCAATCGTCAACATATTGCCTTTCAGCAGGTGGCTTGTGGATGCCGTTTGCCTAGAGGTCCTGAGCTTTCATGACAAAAAACTGGAAGAATGCCGTTTTCGAGTAATCCTGAACGTAGAGCTCTCCCTCTTTTAGTTGGATCAGAAGCAACAGAAGCAGGAGCTTTTCTGTTGGGGCCGGATCTGCTTAACACAATTGGTGGGACAGAACATCCCATGGGGGCTTGGAGACTTTTAGTGGACCTTCTTCGAAATTTCTTGACGATCGCTGCTCGGATGAAGTGACCTTTGTAATGTTTTCTACGCATAGTGCCTGAAATCCCATCTAGCGTTACCAAATCTGAAAGTTTCCTCTTAAGTTGCAGTGCTGGACTGGACGTCGGAATCTCTGGTTCTACGCGTCTGAGCCGGTGGCGCTCGCGGGTGTGATTTACTTGAGAAACCCACTCCTTCTACCACCAACAAAGTAGTTCGATCGAGCGTTACAGACGGCAAATCAAAATATTTATGCAAAATCTGGGCTTCTGAAGGCGTTGTCACCCGGATCACGAAATCCCCTTTTTCCATAATTTGTTTTCTTTTTGAGGAGCTATTGAGGAATGGCTATTATGCTACGATGACTGCAGTAAAGCTGTGTCAGTTAGTGTGCATTGCACCAGAAACTGTTTCCAGACAATTCCAGAAGACATTCTTCACTCAGGGTAACAAGCCAACCGACTTTGAGCTTTTTTCTTGAGTTTCTGGACATTGGCAGCCAAATCTTTGCCATGTCGTAAAAACACTCTGGAGCTCCATCGCACGACGCAAGGCTCTTGCCGCATCGCTTCCATTGACGCGTTTTCTAGGTTTCAAAATCAAGAGTAGCCCAATATGTTTCCAGTCAAGGTCGAATTTTTCACCACTAATCGCTGCGAAATACCACGGCGGAGACACTCTGGAGAGATCCTCAACTGGAGCTCACATACGTTTTACAATGGGTGTTCAAAAATTACCCTGGAGATTACACAACATGCACATGAAAATGGGCAAAGACTTTCAGGACAACCTAATATTACTTTTCATTGACGATTTTGTTACTAAGCACAAGAACACATACACTATACAAAAACAAGAAGAAACAACGAAGGACTCCTTCAGCCAAACTGACATTGAAGCAGACTGTGCACCGCAATGCCACCCTGATTGGAATAGACCCAGCGGATCCACAGTTATGCGGTGATGCGACGGCGCCTGCAAAATCGCGCCGTTCCTACGCGGCCATGCATGCCGAAACGCGCAATGTCTTCACCCAAGGTCTTGAAATCAAGTTCGTTCCTGAAGTTTGTTCCTACTTTCTTCTTCTTATCACCTAGTGAAATGATAGTGACATTGTTTCTCGGAGCACTCAATATATGAGAGTAATGGTGGCAGAGCAAGCCCTTGCTCGCTCTCACGCAGCCGCTGTGGCGTTTTCCATGGGGTCATGGAGCTAAGGCTTTGTAATCAGAGTCAACCGTGCGTTGACTCAGAAGTGGAATTCATGGCATCATGAATTGTAATCATTTAATGGAAGCATCTTCCAAATTTCTGCATGAACCTGCTACGCTTGCACTCTCGAAAAACTCTCAGAAAACTACCGAGTCTCCTTTTCCTTGCTGAGTCCAACATCCAAAACCCTTTTTTGTGAGAAACTGAGCCCTGTAGTAGCCGTGCACCTCGACTTTCTTCAAAATCAATTTCCTGTACGTCTCTAAAGCTAATTAGGAACTAGAAGATTAGCGCTTTGAAAAAGCGCCTGGACTTCTACAAGTGATCTTTTTCTCGAATAATATGTAGCAGACTCGTTGTTCTGTTTTGTTATGTCAGTAGTCGTACAGAAGAAGCTTTATTCAACAGACATATACTGAACCATGCTGAAGCCGCGGGTATATATAAAGGAGATGTTTTCTTGTCCACTCGAAAGTATGTGATACTGGAAGGATCGTTAGTTGTTCATCCATATTCATCCATAACATCTCCCTTTTTTTAGCAATCAACACGAGATCACAATGAAGAAGAGTATGTCTTCTAACGTGGATACAGTTGAAGCAGTGTCGGAGGCCTGTTTGTCCGTGTCAATCTCCTTGGTTGGATGGATCGGCCAGTGCTGTTGACTGATCCTCGTCTTGTCCATTTAAAGAAGCCGTTGAGTGACTGGAGCTGACGACTCTTGCTTCAAATCGAATATTCCGAATAATGTTCCCAACTCATTTTGTCTAGGACTGGCGCCAAGATAGCGGAGTCGAAGTTGGTTGGCGTGTCGAAGCAAGTTTCATTTCCAATCAGAACTCGTAAAGTCTCTTCCGATTCGTTGAAGCACTTTACCACCGCACCGCCTGGGATGATTCCCACTGCACTGGCGTGCTATCACCGAGTTTCCTCTCAAATACGCTTATCGCCATTGTGCTTATTCAATTGTGATTCCATCAATATGTTGTGTCTTGAGGTCCCTTGTTCAACCGGCTTTAGCAGCGAGAGTACAGATCGCGATTTGCGTCCTATGAGGAGTTCTGCCAGAACTGTCCCCACCCAGAGACGAATTTGGAGTCGATCGACAGGTTGAGAGGAAAGTGTGTAGAATTCCTGCCGAGATTCCATCTTCTTTTAGTTTCGGAAGCGTTCTCTTAAAAGTGTCGACAAATCTGTCTACCTGTCCATTGGATTGAGGGTGATAGGACGGCGAAAACAGATGTCGGATTCCATGATTCGCGCAGAATCTTTTGAAATCGGCTTAAGTGAGTTGTGTCCCGTTATCGGAAACTATGATTTCCAGTAATCCGTATCTCGCAAACGTTTGTTGTAGGAGAGCAATTGTGGTTCCTGCGTTGTGCGAATCGTCTTGAAAATTGCTGGCCATTTCGAGAAAGCGTATGCAATCTCTAGAAAGCATGTAGTACGAAGTACTACATATGCTACCGTAGGTGTGACGACGCGAGAAGAAGTAATTCTCTGCTCTACCTTTTTCAATGGGAACATCTTCCGTACTTAGAGAATCTTCCATAGTGGTAACCGAAAATGGGGTAACTTCCCTTTTTCTGGGATCGGTGTAAGACTTGCTGAGTCATTCATTTTATCTTTGTAATACACATGTCGTACGTCGGTGCATGAGAATCCTACTATCCCTACTATCCTACTATGTATAATAAGCAAAGTGTGTCTGTTGGTGTGTGTGCTTGACCGGAAATCCATAGCTTGAGTCACAAGTAACGATAGCGCAGTGGTTCTCACATATGTTATAGGGGGTTCGATGGGGACACAAGTGGTATGTGGTGGGAACTGATAACGACTGATACTGGCTGATCAGAGCGGCTAGAAAGCGAGCATTGCCGGTTACGTTTTGTCGTTCATATTGGTACTAGAGCGTTATTCTTAAAACTGTTATGTGGGGTGGTCCGGGACATTGGTGTTATATGACGGAAAACGATAGAAACTAATAAAGGCTGATAAGGCGCGTCAGAAGGCAAAAGTCGCCAATTCTGTTGGATTGTTCTGTTGGATTGTTCGCGTTGATATTAGAGCTTCCATGGTTACAGGAGTACTGTGGGATGGGAGAGGAAAATTGTTGATGAGTGAATTAAGTGATAACAAACGAAAAGGGCTGTCCTGGTGCCGTTAGACGCAAATGTCGCCAGCTCCGTCACGTAGCATGCTTTGACACTCAAGCGTTCATACTTACAATTGTTATGTGGGGTGGTATCAGGACACTTTTGGCATATTACTAAGAGTGATAAGAGCTAATAAAACCTGATAAGATGCGCTAGAGCGCAAAAGTGGTTCTTTTCGTCAAGTAGTTCACATCGATCTCTTTCACTGAGGGTCCTCTCTCACTGAAAGATCTCGAGCCGGTTGGTGGCGAGGCTACGTGGCGCGACCCAGGTGGCGAATAGGGGGTAAATCGCGGACCAAAAGCCACCATGTACTTGCCCTGAGACGCAGGTGATTCAGGGGATGGACTCCCTGTTTCTGTAGTGCTGTGTTGATTCTAATACAGCTGTCCTCCACTCCGGCGCATCCAATGCATGCTTGCGTGTGTGTGCCGCTCTGTGTGTGTGCGGTTGGTCTCGTGCATGTCGCACAGCATAAGCTTGCTGTTCCGAAGTGGACTGGGAAGTACATGGGAAGGCGATCTCGGGACCGCCTCCAAGAAATAGCCCTTGTTCGTCCAGGATAGCGTGGCTAAGCTACCTGGAGGTCTATCCTACCCGCACACCGCGACAGACGCCTGGCACAGCTACTCGTGTGCGGCTATCAAGTATGCCGAAAACAGGCAATTGGATGGGCCTCATTCACGCCTGAAGCCTGAGGGAGCCCCGCAATACGGCAGCGTTGGTAGGACCGCCTCGGGCCGAGGCTGCTAGAATCTCAGGGCCTGGATAGGCTGCCTAATACGGGGAAGGACTTAAGATGGCGTGCTGTACTTTCAAACGCACGACACGCTTGCATCGAAGCTTCACACTCGAAGATCGTGAGTGATTGTGCAGGCCATGGGACGGGGCGGCGAGGGGGGACCATCAGTACGACGTCATCGGACTGCCCGAGTACGAGAAAGGCAACCGAACCGCTACGACGCCACGTCTTCGATACTGGAGAAGAACTGTTCCTTGAACATCGCGACAGCAGAAGGCGTTGGTGTGTGGGTGCCTCGTCAACACGCACTTGGGCCATCAAACATCCGATTCGTCACGAAAGCCTAACAACCCGACATCGTTTACGTTTTAGATGTGAGCAGAATGTGGTTAACTCCTGCTTTTGACAACTCTTCGCGCCTAACGCACCAACATCCAGCTTACGACGAAGAAGAACCACCGAAGCATTCTATATGGAGTTGGAGAAGCTCTACAGGGAGGATCATACCTTCTTTAAGTTCATTCGTCGGCGAACCTTCAACGCTTAAGGATTGCACCATAAAGAACGCTGAAGAACTTCACATGGTCTCACGGAAATGGAATGGAATGAGCAGCCGGTGAGAGACTGTCCGGATTTATCCAATGTCTGACCAAAACACATCCATGTAACGTCACAGTTCAAAAGCCCCCTCAACCTTCGTGGACTTGGAGTCACCTGATACAGTTCCATAACGAGATAGACCACGTCATCCTTCATCGACGGTTTTGGCCTGACCGCGACGTCGCCTGTTGTTCCAGGAAGTTACACCGGGAGTCAGACCCATACGTCTCCGTCCGCCAAAGTTCGCAACCTTTCGCTGCGTTGTTGAGAGAGTCCTCTGAAGTTCAGGAGACGATAGCCCCAGGAATGTCATCAACTGGGACCACTTCGCTCCCCTCGTCGCTTATCGGGAGGATTCCGTCATCGAACCATCGACGAGGAGTACTATACGGAACTCGTTGAACATCTTCAACTAGATTGTCGGGCAAGAAGGCAGACGAGGTTTGATAAGTCACCAGGGACGTCTGTCTCCGGAAATATCTATCGAACTGATACGCCAGGCGTGGAGCCGCACGAGTCTGCAGGCAATCACGACTTTCACAGTCGCCGGCTTGCGAAGCTATAGCAGAGAGCGATAAAGCCAGATTCAAGGAGCGAAGAGCCAGCAGTATTAGGCTGAAGCGCAAGACGGCTGGAGGCAGCATCCGCATGCCCGCCGAAGCTTTGCCAGCTACCAAGACCAAGATGACCTGCCCTCCGACGTCCGTGATGGAACAGTCACTCCTGCATCCGAGGGCAAGTGGAGAAAGTCATCCACGACTTCTACTCGGATCTCTGTCGATAGCCATGTCCCATGACTTGCCCACTTATCAACTGCAAACAGCTGCGATACAGTCGTCCTCAGTTCTCTCCGTTCGCAGTCGCGACACATGCCATCAAGGTCGGTGAAGAAATCGTACAGACAACCCGGTCTCGACGGGTCAAACCGGGAACAATCTGAAGATCGCGCCGCTCAGTCATCATCCCAAAAACTCCTGGCTCGATCTCTTCACGCGCTTCCTGTCGAAATGCAAAAGGTACCCCCTCCCACCCGTGAAAACCAGCAGGACGGCGTGTTCTGTAGCAGAAGGGACGGACGCAGGACGACCATTGGCAACTATGCGCCCAAATCTGCCTGCGTCTGTAATCTACAAGCTTTCACTCGAGTCATCTTAACAGGATCGGCAGAATACCTACGATGAAGGACGCCATGGCGAGCAAGCAGGGTTTCGAAAGGTTTAGCACGATCGACCATATCCACACGGTTAAAGACTCATTGAGTTTCACAGAGTACAAGCATGCCGCTTTGTCTCACGTTCATTCGACTTGAAGAAGGCTTCGAATCTGTGGAGAGAGAAAGCGGCATCGAGCCTTGGGCAACCAGGGTGTCACCCTACCTCAAGTACATCAAGAATTGCTTGTGAGCTTCTACCGCAAACTTTACGATCAAACTCTACGCATCTACAAGCGAGGTCCTCAATCGACGTCAAAGAGAGGGGTTCGACAGGGCGACAATCCACTCTCGCCCAACACTCTCAGCGGCCGCTCTCGGAGAACGTACATCGCGCGTCAACTGGAATGGGAAGACTCGGGAAGTGCAGGTCGAACGGCGGCAACTCATCACCCTTCGTTTTGCTGACGCACATCGTTCTTATAAAGCCGAACATCGGCAAGCGAGCGAATGTGGGCTGATTTCGACGCTGCCTGTGGTAAGGTCGGTCTAGCGCTGACCCTAACGAAGACGATTGTTTATGAGAAACGGATTGGTTTCTGACTGCCCATTCATTGCTCAAACGGAACGAACGTCAGCGGAATGCTCCAGCTACGTTGTACTTAGTGGAAAATCCAATATGAATGAACGATCTCGCTCCAGAGCTGAGGGCAGGAGGAAACGAGGGGCTTGGGGAGCGTTAAGCCATCGAGGGGAGTAGTGAAGAAAAGACGAGAACATTCCGGCTCCGTGCCCACCGCATGCTAGGAGTAACGCCTGTACATCGCAGTGCAGAGGGGAATCCGGAGTGCCGAACTTTACGCAAGATCGAAGCTCAGGGACGCTGGCCGTTTTCGCCAAGGAACCGAAGATAAGGGTGGCGCGCGAACGTCATCGCGCCATTTTTGCGATGACCAGTTGGACGCGAGAGCGGTTACCGTTACTGATCCCTCGGGAACGTCAAACGAACACCGACTGTGACGACGAGCCGGCCCGATGGTCATTAACTTCGAACGAAGCTCTGAAGCTGAAAGGATTGGAGACACCGTGTCCTCGAGCGAGGAGGGTTCCCACTTGGACACAACTATGCACGCGACAGGACGAATGGAGACGCTAAATTGCTTGTGTCGCCTCGCTCGAGCAATTCGAATGATCACGGGCGCACAGTTAACGAGTCAGAGTACCGTTCCAAACATCGACATTAGAGCGTCATACTAACTTTTATGTGCTGGTTTGGACGCGGAACTTTCGTGGTGAAAGAGGATGGTGAGAACTGTGTATGTTGAAGTGCCTCTAGAACGCAAAGTCGGCCAATCCGTTGCGCAGTTTCTACGTTGATAGCTGGTGTTCTCACTGAAGTGTTGTATGGACCGTGGGACGTGAACAATTGTGGACGATATAACCAGTTTAAGCGAGCAGAAAATTCCTTGGTGAATGATTACCTTTAACATTTCAATAAAAGATCAAAACTCATAGAACCCACTCACTATTAAGGATTTCGGAATAACTGTGAATTGAAGGATAAGATTAGATAACCCCACTACTAATTCCGCTTAATTTACGGGATCACATGCTCCATCTTCTATCTGAGGTCTAGCGCCGGGTTTCATGTTTGCTTACTCCGGAAGATTGGATAGTCCCGCGACAACGAAAACAGTTATGTATTCCGACGCGACATTAGGAAGTAGCAGTAGACCTGGGCACTTTCAAGCGAACTCGATCAGTACAATATCTATCTTGTTTGATGCCGCACATCCAACCACGCTCTAAAGCATGAGCTGAACTAAAAATGAGCTTCCTACGCAAACTGATCAGCCCGACCGCATTTAACCCATCAGCTTTATTGTGTTAGCGGTGAAAACCTAACGCTCTCACCGCTATCCAACTTCACAGCGAAACGCTTGCCATGTCCTAGCGCGCGCTAGGTTGCGGGGAGCTCAACTGGTAAAACCTAGTACATCAGTGGTATATCAATCCGCTAAATTGTGAGTATGTAATGACATTGGTGTGTGGTGCATTTTATATTTCGTAGCTCGAGTCACAGCAATGATAGAGCCATGTTTCTTACACATGCTGTAGGGGGTGGGATGGGGGACACAAATGGTGAGTGACATAAACTGATGACAATTGATTAGAACTGATAAGGGGCTAGAAAGCAAGTGTCTGCAATTTTTTTGTCGTTCATATTGGCACTAAAGCGTCCATACTTACAAATGCCATGAAAGGTGAGGCGAGACCATTGCTGAAGGGTGATTGAAAGTGAGTGCAACTGGTAAGGGCTGATAAGGCGCCTCAGAACGTGAAAGTTGTTAATTCCGTTGCCTAGCCGGCGGTAACACCAGAGCGTCCATACTTATTGGTATTATGTGGTATGGGACAGGAAGGTTGTGGGTGAACGAGGGTGAAAGACGATGAAAGAGTGTGATAACAAGTGATAACAGCTGTCAAGAAGCCTTTGAACGCAGAATTCGCCATTCCATTGCGCAGTCCACGTAGACGCTAGAGCATCCATACTTAGATGTGTTATGTGGCATGGCACCTAGACCTTGCTGATGACTGAAAGTGATAAGAACTGATAGAACTGATAGAGGCCGTCAGAGCTCGAAAGTCGCTACTTCCATGACACAGCCACCGTTGACACTGTAGAGCTTCCACTTACAAATGACACGTAGGATGGGAAGGGGACATTGACCGTCGGTAGCGAGGATGATGGCAAATTGTAATGGCTGTCAGAGCGCTTCAGAGAAGTAAAATCGCCATGTTGCGCAGCCAACGTTGACTCTATAGAGTTCTTACTTACAAGTGTTCTGTGCGGTGGGAGGGGGTCGTTGTTCCGATCTGACCAGTTCAATTGAGCAGCTTCTTGGCGAATGATAGATTTCACTCCTAATCTGATAAAAAGGGGGCCAGAACTCATAAAACTGCTCAATTCTGAGATTTTCTAAGAGTGTGAATGTGAAGCAAAGATAAGCATTAAATGCTCATAAGAAGTACCAGTTTTGCTCCGCCCGCTATCGCGCGCATAACACGGTAGGCTTTAGCGAAACCGGAGGACTTAAGGAACATCTGGTGATCTACTCCACAAAGCAGCTCACTATTGGATATGTCAGTGGAGTGACCTGAGCTTGGAGGATCGTCACTTTCATTGAAGTCCATCATACATGTGCGTGAATGCGAAGCTGAGTCGGTATATTTATCACAACTCGTAAGCACCAAGCATTTTTCTTGGATTCTGACAATTTAGCGGTTATTAGAATTTTGCTGTTAGCCTTAGAATGGAAATGAAATATGCTCCTTATGAAAGGTGAGATCTGATGCTTATCTTTGCTTTACACTTTCGCAAATCCTAAAGTTGAGCGGTTTAATGAGTTTGGCTTCGCTCGCCACAGCGCGTCAAAGTACATAGGCGGTAACAAAAATGAGCACAGCCGGGCCCTTGTGTTGAACAGCACTCATGCTTTTGATGAATCTGGGAGATGTTATCAACGAAGGTGACTACACTGCTGGTGATAAAGCAATTATTTACGGGAGCTCGTCAACCCCACAAACGTCCATCATTTTTCGGAAACTAATATGGTCTAGCGGCCGAATAGCTCAGATAATTAATACCTTTGTTGAAGTTGCACGATAGTTGTTGACGCTATCACGACTATGCATGGACAACTATCATGCTTTGGATGTTGAGATATTCTAGCGGTTGCAATTCTTACGTCCATTCTTACGTCTATGGCATTGAAAGAGAAGCACCAACACCCATTATGCACAAACACCGACCATCCCAGAAAGCTCGGAAAGATTAGCGGTCTAAGCAATCTCGATGGCAACGACGAAATCGCAAACTAAATGGTATTTTTCCTCGCCACCTAGATAGCAACTTCAGCGGCTCTTCATTTTTACCCTGATCAATCTCATCAGCCCTTATCAGGTGTTATCGCTTATTGTCCCCCACCCAGTATGTTCCCGTACCACCCCCTGTACCATATCTTGAAATCAACTCATGACGACTTCCGGTCCCCGCGCTATGAATTTCGCGGCACTTGCGTTCCAGCGCCTTTTATCAGCTCTTATCAATCGTTATCAATTTCTGGCACCCACCAACAATGTCCAGGTCCCACCCCACATAACACTTGTAAGTATGGTTGCTCTGGTGCCAACGCGAGCCAGGCAACGGAATCGACGACTTTTGCATTCTAGCGCATCTTATCAGCCCTTATCAGGTGTTATCGGTTTTTTTCCGCCGCACAGTATGTTCCCGTCCCACCCCCTGTACCATATCTCGAAATCAACTTATGACGACTTTTGGTACCCGCGCTATGAATTTCGCGACACTTGCGTTCCAGCGCCTTTTATCAGCCCTTATCAATCCTTATCAATTTCTGGCACCCACCAACAATGTCCACGTCCCACCCCACATAACACTTGTAAGAATGGTTGCTCTGGTGCCAACGCGAGCCAGGCAACGGAATCGACGACTTTTGCATTCTAGCGCATCTTATCAGCCCTTATCAATCC
>MU868897.1:29243-48471 GCA_036418205.1 Ostertagia ostertagi | reverse complement strand
CTTTCATCTCTGTAGTTATACTGAACGATTCTCCAACGGCGGAATTCCCTCTGTCCTCCGTGGTGCTGCTCGTTGGCATGATGTCTGCGTCTCGTGCTATCTCTCAGTGTTGTGCACCCAACCAGCCAGCCAGCCAGAATTGTTCGCTGCACTCACACCACATTCTTCAATTATTCATGAATTCGTCAACATGGACGAGAGATGCGCCATTGTGCTGTTGTTGGTGGTGTTAGTACGGAATGTACTTTGCTCCTGACAGGAAGGCGGACAGTCAAGCAATCCGTCAGAATGTCACAATTGTGCAGTAAAATGCGAAGCATTCGTTCGATTTTTGAAATCAGTGCGATAAAAAACGTGAAGGGGGTGTCTTCGAGCAGAAATGGCACTTTGTGGAAAATCCGCCTTTGTGTTGTCGAGTTTCCCATGCACTTGTAGCCATTCGACGCTTCTCATTTGCCACAACAACAACGGTCCAAGGTCTATTCTAAGCAGAGGCAGGGATTTCTGGGGCCTTAGTTGGTGATTAAGAAGGCATGACATGACGCAAATGAATTTGTAATCAGTCTTATTGGTATGAAGAAGGAGTGGGATGAGCTGGAGCTTAGCGGTCTTGAGAGGATCGTCTGACTAAGCTGAGTATTAATTACGTACAAACATTTTAGTCTAGGAAGGATCAGAAAGGCCTAACACATTATTATTTTGCTGTTTAAGCTGGGGTTGCGATCCTGCTTTCGAAGAGATGAGATGATTGCCTAACGAGAGTTGTCCCGATCGGAATTTGTTCACCTGGACCTGGAAATCGTTTCCTGCTACTTTGAAGCTGAATCATTTCCCGGATTCCATTCCTTGTTTTTGCTGGGTCTGTCAGTCCAAATGGGCTAAGCCCAGTACAAGTGCAGAAGTGGAGGTTTTTAGTGGAGAACAATTCCTGATCGGGATCTGGTCTTTACTAGGAACAGCCACCTGTTCTTGTTCCGTCCTGAATTGCTTTTCGGGATCTAGTTTACCAATGCTATATCATAAGCCATGCATAAGAGACGTGGCTTTTTTGCCTGCACGCGATTGGTCACACCTACGGGGAATCGATCGGTTGGATGGCATTCTGTAGCAGTTACTATTGGATAAAATCATGCACGAATATTAAATAGAACATCCATCCATTAACAATAACATTTCATCTTCAACATTCCATAATGGAATGTGTATTCCCGCTGTTAATATTCGTATATAAGCTTCAGAAGCCTTCGATGCCATTAAAAATTGCCATCTTTTAAATGTATGGCCCATAAATAGCATAGATAAGCCAATGAATGTTGAGGTGTTTCCTTTAAAAGCACCTTGTACGAGCTGCTTATCGCCTTTTCTCCCTTCCTGTGTTTCCATCTCTTCCACTGGTCAGAAATGGCAAGCGACCACTGGTCGTCTCCAGTCCAGTCGTCTCCTGTACGAGCCCTGTCCCTGGTGTCTTCCTTTTTCGTCCGTGTGCGCTGGCGATAGCGCTCGATCGCCGCGTTCGCCTTATCACCTTCAATCCCTAATGGGGCGGTACGCAATGCGGTCAGGCCGTCAGGGTGTAGGTAAACAGAGTGCTGGGTTTTGATAATGGCGATAAGTGTTGTTTGTGGAGGAATAGGAAGGTTGTGTCTGATATCTGGCAAATGTTTGCTGAAGGCGGTTTTTGGTGTCTCTCCACTTTCGCCACCGCGTCAACCAACGTCTTTCTCCACATTTCGGCCCTCGTCCCCCCCCTCGTCTCATGTTTCGATCTTCCTTCCTCAACCAAATACCCCCCGTAACGTCATCTATTTGTGCTCCATTTCCGTTCTAGCGTGACACTAGCGATCGCTTTCACTATGTGTGTAGAGCTGTATGTGTGCTGAATAAATACACGAATAATTGTATAAAGACCCGATACGGATCTCTGCGTCCGGCGGGTAGTGTTCTCTCTGGGGGTCTTTCCCCTTGTCTGTTTCTTTTCCGTCTCCTGTTCATCTCTCTCTCCCCAGTTATCCATCACTCGTTCGAAGGCTGTCGTAATCGGTCGCACTCTCGCTCTCACTTCATCTTCGCTCCGTCCGTCCCCGTCCCCGTCCGTCGGTCGGTCTCTGCCTCGCTGCCCCGCCCACAGCGCCGTTTCTCACGCTCCTACGCGAGCGCGCTTCCGCAGGGAGATGTGTATGTGTATGTGTGTGTGCGTGTGTATGTCTCCTCGTGTGTATTCATTCTGCTGGCAATCGCACTCTTTACCGTCATCCTTTTTTAAGATACGGTACCGTTTTCGGGACATTTATAACTGTATTCTATTTCGTACAGGGTAATTGTTTACCCAAACGAGAAACACCCTTCGAAGTGTTCTCCTTGTTTTTTTTCTATCGATTTTCCTGGAATTCTCAACGATTTCTTTTGCTTTCAGCTGTCAATGCAGTTTAGTGTTTACTTCTGATACATGAACCAAGTGGAACATGCGATTTATCATCAGGGATTCTATTTCTGTTCCTGGACCCTCTGCGTGTCTAACACGGGCGATGTTTTCAAAGGCTGCCGCTCCGTCGGCTGGGCAGAATTCCGTGCTCTGTTTCTCTTCCCTCCCCGATTACATTACACAGCAGTCACGCCTTCAAAACATACACACCAGCGCTGTACACGTCGTTTCGGTCTTTGATCGAGGACGCGAGTCATCCCCAGATTCTTTCCCGAACAGTGTAATCGTGCAGTCCCAGAACTAGGCGTCAAGTAGAGTGTAGTGGGCGAAAAGTCTGCAGAAGACGTCTGTGTTTGGTCCACTTCACGTTTAGTGTGGGGAAAAAGTGAATAGCGCCTCGACGAGTCGTAGACCCGACTCGGAGTGGATCGCATTTCCTGCGCCGCACTCGGCCGAGGCTCGGTGCGGAAGAGGTAGTGGGGTGGAATGGCTTCGTGGAAAGCCGTATTGAAGTATTTCCGTCGGCAATCCATCGAATCGTTTTCCGTCCGAGCCTATTTCCGCCATTTCCTAGCTAGAGGAAGCGGTTTTGTATCCGTGCACAGCTATGCCAAATACGCCCCGCAGTGTCTCTAGCAAGCGCCTCTGTTGAATATTTCAGTGTTTTCTTCTCTGAGTTGAAATCAGTTACCATGACACCCTGTGCAGACAGCGTGGCATGGCAGCGAGTGCTTGAATCGGGGCTAAATGTGGCCGGAAAGGTGCGTTCGGGAAATACCTTTATTGCATGCGGCTGCACGATAATAAAAGCTTATTATAGCCGTTTCGGAAATAATGATTCTAGGGCAATTGGCTATTATTACGTTCTCGTGAGGAATTTCCCATGAAGTGTATAAGTAGGGGCTTTTCTTGTAAGTGGACAATTTCTGCCGACAGAGAAATGTGTAATGTATGCATTTCGCAATGGCTGTAAGGTTATTTATGAAGCTGCCATTGTGATTGAGAACGGTCGGCCGTTGAAGGCCGTTCTTGCGGTTCGTCGGCCGGTCGGCGGGGTTTGCCCGCTGCACTTGCAAGACGGTTCGGTCGTGTCGTACAACGCGGCACGTTCGATCATCGGACGAAGTTTGAGCGATTTGTACTTTAATCATTTCATCTGGTGTTGTTTTCGTGCTGCCGTTCTCGACGTTTCTGTCTCATTTAGAACCACATGAATGGCACGGTTTTTTCTTCTCACCACACAGTATGGAAGATATGCAGCCGGACCGAAGCGGGTGGCGTTTGCGGGCAATATTGCCGCCCCTCGTTTCATGATCGAAAAAGGAGGAGCCCTCTCTCAGTTTTGTAAAAACATCGCCCGCCCGTCGCGCACGCGCTCTTCTAATGTCTGCGCGCCGTACGGGCGGCGGATGTCTCGCCATCAATGGCGACCTTCACGTTTCATTGCTTTTTCGCTCATTGACTGTGCAGCATCGATGAGGTCTGAAGTGACCTTTGCCGCGCAAATTTATCGTGATTTGAAAAAAAAGCAAATGATGAGCGATGATCCCCGTCAAGGTAGTATGATTGACAGGGTGTTTTTTCGAGGTGGACCTAGGGATTTGTGTGTCCTGGAATAGTTTACTTAAAGGCACAGGCTCTCAATATTTGTGCATAATGCAACTCCGCATGGTACAATGACGATGATTCGGAATCAGACGTTGTGGACAAAAATTACCGTTCACAGTAGTTTTTTGTCAATAATGGCTAGTTTGGAACTGACGCCGTTCCTCCATGCGCGATTTATGGGAGAGTCTCCTGACCTGGTTCCAAATCTCATTCCGATCTAGGGGAGGATTATCAAGCCTCGAGACTCACGCTTGATCTTACCCATAACACGTCGCCACTCTACCTTTTAAACTGGCTACCCATCTGGAGCCGGTTAAATCCTCCCCCAAGTGATTGGCAGTCTCTTTGAATTTTCTGTTTTCCCAACTGGGATTCCTGATAAAGCCCTACGTTTATGTATGTATATAGGTCAGAGTAAACATTCACTCAAAATGAAGAAACTATACCGTTAAAAACAAACAATTCGAAGGGATTCGCCTCACAACCCCTTTAATTAGGAGCTATCCCAGGATTGAATCCGGCCCCTGGTATCTCTAGATGTAGAGGTACGAGAGAAAGGTTAACATGGTGGATGGGTTGCTCTACTTCCTTCTTCTCTTCCCCCCCCCCCTTCTTGGAAATGTTCAAGTAAGGTTTTGATATGAAATTACTGCTTGATTCTAGCCTGAAGTGCAGCCGATTTATCTTTTGGACTTTCTAACATCTCTCCACCGTCACTTGCGAGGTTTTCGTAACGAGCCGAGATCTGGCCGTGTTTGGGGATGGAACAGGTACAGATTAGTCTAGATAGCATAAGCGCGATCGATCGTTCTCTCCGTGGCGCTTTCTTCTGCCTAAAGACGATCGTTCTGGTTCGAGAGAGATAGATAGCTATAAAAGGAAAGAAGTGTCGCGCCGCGCCACGATTTCAGCTAGATCGCATCTCGTTGTCGTTGTAGATCGGCATCAAAAGTGGTCGATGAGAGAACTGAACTAGAAATCGGATTCTATGCCGATGAGAATGAGTGTGTGGTGGTGGTGGTGTTGGTCGTTAATGAGAATCGAATCCGCTGAACGAGCGCGATTCTCCCACTTTTTGTGGTGTGAAAAATCATACTGTGTTCAATGGAAAACACTGTCAAAACACGTTGTTATTCTGACGATTTTGACGTATGGATATAATTTCAATAATATGATTTTTAATTGAATTGGAGTGTATGTTTGAAAAGGCACTCCTCTACTGGTAGCTTTTTTAAATCTCTCTCTCCCAGATTGGTGTTGTTGAACAGCCGATGTTGGGAGTGGGAGGGAGGGGCTACCTCTGTGGAGCTCTCTTCATATTCGATTTTCCCCTCTTCGTTAGCTTCCCATTTGGGATCTCTTGTATAAGAAGCAAGCTTGGAAGCGCCACATTGCGCCGTACAGTGCTGATAAGCGCTATATTGTGTAGCTTCGATTATCTGATCTTGTCCACAGCCTACCTTTCCGATTAGCTGAATCTTTTCAGACTTGTCTAGAAGCTTTCAAAATTGCCTAGATCTGTGTTTATTTGTGTAGGAAGCATTCAAATGCCTCCACAATTCCGAAAGGATGTCGAGTGCGTGGCGCATAGCGAAAGAATAAACGGCAGCCGCTACCGTCGTACTGTCTATCCCTCCGTTACGTTCTCTTTACTGAGCACTTTTAAACCTCAGTATTTCTTCTGTTCTGCTCTGCTTACAAATGGCTGGTTCAGCCGCGGAGATGTGTCATCGCCCCCGTTTCCCCGTTTTATCAACCGTTCATACGTAAACCATCCCTTCTCAATTTCTATCCGTCTTAGCTTCTTCCATATGCAAGACAAGTCCCATTAGTTGCGCATCGCCGTCTTTCCGCTATTTTTCTTCTGTCTCAATCAAGCCAGCAAGCCAAGCTTTCTTATGCGCTCTTCCTGCGCTTTTCGCTTGCATCCGTCGTTTTCGACACTTCTCCTTTCGTCTCTTCTTCCCCTAACCCCACTCTCTTCGTCCATTTCTCGCCATCATCTTGTCGTCGATATCGATTTCTTTACCATTTATTGATTGATGTTGAAATTGTGATACTCATTTTTTCCCTTGTTTCAGAAACTAGCAAAGGCCTCACGCGGCCGTAAAATGAAAAGTCCTGGCGTGTTGGCGGACAGTGGCACGGCGCCACTGAAACGCGGCGCCAGTCAGACGCCTTCGCCAGCCCCGTTGAAGACGTCACGAATAGAGCCGGATCCGACGGTGTTTCGGTACGTGCAACACGTTTTGTTTACTTTGAAGGGTTTATTTTTATCCTTTTTTCGATTAGTATGTAAATATTTCCATTTTTTCCTCATGTTTGGTTGCTTTGGTTCATAGTTCGATTGATTGATTGATTGATTGATTGGGGTATAGCCTGGCCTTCACGCAGCTATCACACAATGGTGGCGCGTTCATCGGCCGGCGAGACTTTCACTTCCGCGCGCGCGCCCACCCATCTCCACCCGCGCGCAACGTATCTTCCCTAATTGCACAACGACCCGCCGCCAGCCGTCCGCCGCCGATGGTCGAGTGACGGGGGCGCGAAAAGAGGCCGAGTGTATGACCTTGTTTTTTTTCTGTTGGCGTGTGGATCGCATGAATGAAACCCGCTTTCACTTCCCGTCCGACGTTTGTACACCTGTGCGCGCGCGCGTCATTTTCACCGAAAGACTCATTGAAATGGAATGGTGTGAGGGGTTAGGGCATGTTGAGGGTTGACTGGTAGGGTGGTAGGAGGGCGATGGCTCTTGAACTCAAGGATATTCTCCACGGAGTATTTTGGTGGCCATTTTTCGACTCTGCGGTCCTCTATTTTTTCAGAGCTGTCTATAAGGAACCATGATGATGACTGACAGCTCTCACGAAACCATCCCGATTGTGCTGTAAACGGGCTGGGAGTGACGTTGGAAAACGCGAGATGGTCCCATGGGAGACGCTTGTCTGCTTTATGGCCCGTAAAACCCTTTGAGCCGGCGAAATCGGGCCCAGACGGGTTGTTTTGGTCTGGGTGGCATTGAGAAATCTGATCAGATTAACTTTTATCTTATCGCAATCGTGACAGTTACAGCGATTCTAATCTCGTGTTGTCGAGGTTGGGTTAAGAATTGGCCGCTGATTGAAGGCGTTATTAATCCCTGATAGCTTAGTTTTTATTGAGCTACAGCTGAGATAAGCGAAGGAAATTTTGTTGCTTCTGAAAAACCCCGGGGGTTCCCCTCCAAGGGGCCTGACAGGGGCTAGAGTTCATTTGAGAATAGTTTTATTTGAGTTGGCACCCTTACTCTCAAGGGCTTATGGAAATCCTTTTGAGTTTAGGGCCAGATGATTTCGGGCTAAATGGCGCAATCTTTAATGGTCGAAGGCTGTGACCAGTGCAAACGAAGGGCACATAAACACTGCACAAAATTGGCTGTTCGTGGGTGTTTGTGCCCTCGTTCCCGTGCGAGAGCGCCGTTTCTTCGCGTGGGGTAAATAGCCTTGCGATCTGCGAGCGGAGGTGTTATGAGGATCTTTTTGATGAATAGGAAAGATTTGTGGCCGCTGAAAATTCTGGAACCCGGGACGAAGCTCAAAGGCTAGAATTTTGCCGGAATGGGGCTCAATATTTTTTTCGTGTCACATCATCGGGTTTGTTAGGAGGTTAAGGAGCCAATCGATATCCATGGTTGGTTGTGTAAAGTTCGAATCGTACTATGATTCGCAGATGTGACCGCAGTGTAGCAGCCATGGCATGGAATGTGAATTGGTTGAACGTGCCAGGTGGAACCTGTTTTTAAACTCAGTGTGAAGTGATTAGTTGAAGTGTGAGCGAGCGAGTTTGCCCGAGTGAATCGAACACGAACAGGTGATCGTCGAGCGATCAGCTGTTGGACGGCTGGCAATTGGCCAACGACTTTTTTTTAACATCCGCGCCGTGGAGGCGTCTGTTCGGCAGCGAGTTTTTACAGCGTCGGCGAGAATGTCTGTGAATGTGCGTGCGTTTGAATGTTGTGTTTTTGCGTCATGTGCTCTCGTTCGTGGCCGCTCGTCGCTGCACATGACAGTTGAAGGATTGCGGACAGAGGCAGAATGTGCTTCTGCGGTGATCTCCGCCCTCAGTGAGGAGTGCTTGTTGTCGAGAAGAAGTAGTGTCAAGGGAATGCGCAATGGAGCTCGCGCCCACTCAATGGATGTTTTGGAGCGAGTTCATGGAAGTGCCCAAGATTGATATCCCGTGGAGTACGTGCCCTCCTCCTAGCCCTATTCGGCCAGTGTGCCTTCAAATGCGACGTCATTATAACACCGGATCATCGAAGGGTAGTTTGTAGTGATGGCAAACAGGGTGCTATACGGGTTAAGAGGATTGGGACAAGATTAAGGCACGCAAACAATATTGAAAGTCCTCACGGGGAACACGAGTGTTAATCTGCAGGTATCCCGCGGAAGTGAGACAAAGGTTATGCACGGTTGAGTGGTAAAATGCAGGGTTGAGTCTGGGTAATGCTAGCCGAGCTGTGTCAATATTAAAATTCACGTATAAAGTCGGGGTTATCGTGGCGCGACATTTTTGGCCCTTACAATGAATATTTCGGGCTGAGTCTTTTGTGTGCTTGGTATTTATGCCGTCAACGAACTTGGAAATGCGCCTTACCTGGACGAACTCTGTCGAACTCTGTCCTAACCCCTCAAGAACCTGCAAGGGTTTCTACACTGATCCCTGCCACACCGTCGGTCGGCTTGGAACCTCGTTTTAGTCGGAAATTAAAACGGTTTACCCATCGTACTATTTTTTGTTAGAAATATTTTTCTACGAAATCCGCCACAACTAACCCTTCCATTCCTAGTTATCGATTGGTTACATCCAGATTATTGATTAGTTACCGGCGACCAGGCGCGACATAGCTTTTCAAAGTCATTCCAGTTACCAAAAAGGGAATGGATTGATCACCTTCGAATATATCGATTTTTCCATTTTGAAGTTTTAAATGCTTTGTCATTTTCAATCGAATTGATTAATTTTTTCATATTGATTTTCAATTTTTCAGTAATGGCATTATTGGAATTGCGAAGTCTGACTCGTCTGCCACATGTACGCCAAGTCTATCGCTTGGTGTTGTGACGCCACCGGGTGCAGCACATCAAACACCGCACACACCGTTGTCGGCGGATTCGAAACCGCATACCACGTCTGCTGAATGTGAGTTTATGCGATGTGTTCATACTTTTTTTCGATAACTTGTGGAAAAGATAGGTATCGATTAGTTCGTTGAGTCCGCAGAGCGAAGGTGTGGACTGAGTGCTTTAGTTTGCTGACGTTGCTAAGAAATGCAACCTCTACCAACGCTTTCGCACTGCAGGTTCCTCAAAAGGCATATTGGATCAATCAATGCACTAGGCAATTTGATTGACCAGTGTTAAGTTAGCGAATAAGGCTAGGGTTTCGAAGCTTAGAGGGTTTAAAAGTTCTGGTGGCGATAAGTGCATACAATATATCATCCAAAGCCGGCCGCTTTCTTTTATAATAGTCGTTCTGGAGGCAATTCAAGTCAATCAAGCCGTTTTTGCCACTCAGTTCAATTGACTGCAGCGGTAGCTAAACCGGCTGGTCGTTCGGCTGTTTTTCAGGGCTGTGTGCATCAGAAATGTGGCGTGTGCTCATTGATGTTTTATCGTGGGCAATTCGGTTCTATTTCTGGTTTTGTTATGGGACATTTTTTGCACGTTGTTTGAACACCTTTGGATTACGAAAGCATAGTTCAATTCTTGACTGTCTGCGGGAAATTCCCGGCTGGATCGATTAGAGGGTGGGCAAACTTTCACCTCGGTCTATTAGTTGTTGTCAATTTGCGCCAGCTCGGGCATCGGCATGTCCAAATCTGGCCCTCTGGCCTTAGGCTTCTGGCCCTCAAGGCTCCGTCGTGAGCAAATGAAGCCATGCCCGGTGACACGAAAGGCAAGCCATTGCCAAGGCGACTGACTAGTCAGCACAGCCGAGCTAATCGGATTTCTGCGAGGGATACCATTACTGAATCGGTTCGTAAAAGCTCGGAGAGCTCCAAGCGAGTTTTCTTGATGGGTGGTCTTGCGGATGAAGAGAATGTCATGTCAAGAGTACGCCAGTACGCCTCGCTTAACGGATATTCTCCAAAACGAACGGCTTCCTGTCCTGTTCGCTAGCCAGTGCCACCCATATTCATCACGTTCCGCTTCCGTTTTTTCAAGGCCTAAATAAACTAAACGCTTAGTTTGAAAATGTCAAGGGAAAAGATGCCGTGCGTGGCCGTTTCCCGCCGCGTCCATCTGCTCGTATTATCAGGGTGTGTTGTTCATTTTCTGTTGTAATGTTTATTACAACGTGCGAGAAGTCGAGACGAGAACAGCGGTCGCTTCGATGGCAGAAGAGCCGCGTGACTGGCTGTGGCTGTTGCCGACGCTGCTGCAGTTGCTGCTGTGACGATTGAGTGGCATTCGAGAAAAAGTGGTCAAGCTTGTGTGCTCGTCGTAATGAGTTGTGCTAGAGAAAAGAGACACGAGAGAGAAGGGTGCGGTCGGCTTTGAGAGGCAATGAGTCAGCAGCGGAAGGAAAACATAGCGGCAGCTCGACTGAAGAGCTCTGCAGAAGAGACAACTCAGAGCGCTCTTAGCTGACATTCTCGGAAGGGTTTTTGTTAGAGAGCTATTGCGAGGGTGAAGGATCAACAAAGCTTTGAATAATGGCTGCAATTGTGTGTTTAAAAAGGAGACTTTGACATGAAGGCTGTGTTTGAACTCGACGAACTTCAAGCCAGCTGTTTATGTTAGAGTTTCCTGTTTAAATTCACTGTTATGGCTATTATTTAAGCCTTTGTTGATCCTTCACCCTCGCTATAGCTCTCTCTCGCAAAAACCCTTCGAGAATTGTGTACAGCTGTAAGCCGCCGGCTGCTGGTGGTCGTCTTCACGGAGCGACGTTAGCGAGGAGCATATGATCCTGGAGGCACCTTGTTTCAAGTTCGCAGTTGAGTGTCAGCACCGGTGCGGTTGTTTTGGGTTGTTCATGCTGGCTGAAAAAACGGTTGCTCTGCAAACTGCCCTAAAAATGACTTATGGTTAACTTTTATTATTTAAAACTGGTTACCGCAGTACAGAAGGTTGTGTTTTCGCAAAACATAGTTGTTATGGTCGATCCCAGATGGTCAGGAACTTGCCAAAGTGCAGTGAACCGGGGTTGGTCCGGGATGCGCTTTCGTAAGTGCTTCTGTCATTCTGCCCCTCAGATTGACGGGTTTGCCCTTATTTAGAACGCCGCGTTGGTCAGTGAACAGTCGTTATCACTTCCCTTTTCTGGAGCGATCAAAGCTTAGAGATTATCTTTGTTGGCTGTCTAAACTACGTAATGGATTATTAATTACGCCAATACTTACTTAATGAAAATAATCTGGTAGGGTTATATTTCACGCAAGCATTGCGTAATGAATAATTCTACGTGAGATGTTGGCGTAACAAAAACTCTGATCAGTAGCGAAATCTGTGATAAGTTTCTAATCGCATAAGGCGATGATTGTCGGCGGAAAAACATAACGGATGACGAAGATACAAATTCCTAAGAGGTTTACCAGGGAATAGTTTTTGTCTGGCAGTCAACAGTTCAAGAGATTCCTTTCTAGTTCATTCCATCTTAAGAGTGGAAGCTCTACGAGGGTCATTTCTACACGAGCGGAGTGAAAATAGACGTGCCCTCAAAGAAGAGCGATGGGGACTTTTTGGAGGGCTAGGATAGGGTTGGGGTTACAGGACTAACCAGTTTTGCCCGACACAGAGGGGGTAGGAATGTGGTCCCCGGACATGCGGAAGGTAAAGCCATCTGGAATCCGGCCCACTGTTGCTATAACTACTCAAGCAACCAGTCTAGCGCATGGGGGGCCTTATTTACCTAGTGAAAAAGAAGCGATTACGCGCGAGTCATAGCAGTCACAGCGGGATGATGCCTCAAGGCACAGAGTCACTGGCCACAGCCAAGCAAAATCTCGAAACGTTTTGAGCTTTACGTTAGGCCGTGCTGGGGAATAGGCGACTAGGCCCTGGAAACCCTTGTTATCTAAGCTTCCGGAGGAAACACGGTCCATCTCTTTGTTTCCCTACGCACGCCCTTTTTCAGGGTTACAGATCTCAACTCTAGGGTTGACGTAGCCTGAGCAATTTTGTGGAAGTCGTTTTCGCTTACTCGGCCTGAAATTTCCTTGTAAAATGTAGGGTGCAATCAACATTAAAGTTTTCTATGAATGTTTTCGAAGTAAGAGATGCGATATTCTAAACCGTACAATCGTGCAATTTTAAATATGGGTATGAAGTCAGTTTTGTGCAGAATTGTGCAGCTTTGTGACTGTTTTCAACATCTTCGACGTAAAATTGCACACTTCCTTCTCCATTAATCACCACTTTCGAGGAATAAAAGAAAGTCTCCCTCGCTGGTCTTCAATCTATCTTTGCCCGATGGGATTATTCCTTGTCGTTCTTTTTTTTTGTTCGACCTCCTCGGCGGCGCCATAGCTCACATCAACTTCCTGATGTCACTCAAAGCAGATCCAATGGCATCCATTATCGTCGTCCTAGGCGTCGTTGTAATGCAGTTGTATTTATTGCGTTCGGGATGATCATCAGGCGCTTCGGATGTGTGTGTATGGATGTGTGTAATGCGGCTATTGATGTGGGATTAAGACGAAGACCGAGTGAACCGTCCGTCAGGGAGAGAGTGGCGGAGGCCGAGGAGAAGGGATCGTGTGTCACGCAGGATTAGTTGACTACCGTTGCGATGAGCTAAATTGCAACAATCCATCCTGGTCTGGATGAGCTGCTGCGGAAACATTCGGACTAATCCGCTACGAATAGGTGTTTGATGTGTGGCATAAGGATTGTGATGAATGGTGGTATGACCTTGGGTACTGTCGGTTTCGATAGCCCGGTAGGGTTACCCAAGATTGTTAGATCTTCGGTGTTGTCGCAAAGGTTGCCTTACTTGGCAGCCGGCCAACTGGAATCGGCAGCCGAGGAAGATCGTTTTGTATGAGACCCTAAATCCAGGAGCCCGAGAGGTTTCACTAGGTTTGGGTACGGGAGAACTCAGTTGTTGTCGATTTTGGTGGTTTACAGTTTTACTTTGGGGTTCTATAGAGGCGTTTGACTTTGGCAAACCAACCATAAGTCTTTGATGGGAGGTTGATGGCCAGACTTGTGCTTGATGGTGACATGAGACTGAGTAGCTCATGATGAACCACTTCTCGACCCTTCCTTAATCCCTTACATGGGCAAACGATGTGTTTTTCTGTGCAGCTGTTGGGTTTTCTTGTGCATCTAATAGGCCTTTGTATTTTATTGTGCAGTTTTGTGACAGCTTTCCATTAGCTGTCACAAAAACTGCACAATAAAGTCTGATGGCTTACTAAATCCGGCCAGTAGGCAGTGTCCGACGTCGACTCGTTGGGTGGAGCACTTATTGCGATGAGTGCGACTTTACCCCTTGCGGCTATGTTCTGAATCAAGACCTAGATGGCTTTGGTCTACCCGCATAAAATCTTTCTTGTTTTGACGGCGCAGCTTTTTTTTCCAAGTTTCCCATATGGCTTTCTGATGCTAAGTCTTTGACTTGTTCTAAGTAAAGTTGAGCGTATTTACCCCAACCTGGACTGCTTTCGTTACGACTTAAGAGTTTTCTCGAATAAGCCTATCCATCTGCGAAGTTCTCTTCCCAGGTAAATGAGTTTTGCGTTTGTGGAGACAATTCCCCTGACTAAAGTGTTCTTTGAGTTGCGGGGTTAATCCACAAAAAGACTACGAGTACAAAACTAAATGCAGAGTCTTTTTTTGTAAATTTGTACTTTTCAAATCTACATTTCGATTTGGTAGTGAAAAAGCTACAATCTCATAGCTGGGAATTTTCTCAAGGATATGTCAATCTTTGTGATACTTTGTTGTTATATTTCGTTTTCTTTGAGAAAATACTGAGTAGCGTATTGAGTGAGGATATGTTTTGGATTTATGTCCTCAAAGTTCAAAGCACAAAATGTCACATTGAAAAGGCTAGAGCCGTAGGAAGAAAGCAAAGATGAGGGGCTCTGGCTCACACTTCTTTTAGTCTATCAGTACACAGTGCTGTTCTGTTTGGCTTCAGGGTGATTTCTATAGCTTTCCTAGTTTTTTTTTCGCACGTTTTTCTGTCAAGAGGGGCTTGAAGTTGAGCTTAAAAATGTCCTTATTGGAGTCTTGGCATTAACGACGTTGCGGATGGTGGCGAGATGGTCGCTTCAGAGCTTCTGTAGCGACCCCTCTCCACCACGACAACGCCGTCAGACGGTAGAACTCTGCCTGTCTGTGGGTCGTGTCTATCTGACGTCTATCCATTTTCAGCCACTGTCAACCTCCGATCCTGGTCCATCGAGCCTCAATCTGGCGAACACATCGGGCAGTGCCAGGGTTAGCGCGCGTCGATGGCAAGTATTGGTGAGGGTATTGGTGGCGGCATGCAATCCGTCGTCGTACTGTTCGGTGAACCCTCGACCACGTCGCTACTCACTCAAGCTGGCTTACTGTCACATCAATTGGCAGCCAGCCAACAACTTGGTCTCGATCCGCTTCGACTTCTGCACAATCCGCAACTGGCCGCGAGCCTTTCCGCTGCCGCGGCAGCTGGAAATCCGTTCCTGACGTCGAATACGGCCGGTGCAACGATTCCGCTTCTGCATATGCTTCAGCAACAACAGCAACAGCAACAACAGCAGCAGCAAGCAACAACAACAACAACAACAGCAACAGCAGGTTGGTACTAGAGACTTTTTGGCAACTTTTCATCTTTCTTTTTTTTGTTTTTTCTCTCTCTTCTTTTTCTCGTATCCTTTCCCTTTTTCGCTTTTCATAATTTCTACCTCTGGCCTAATTTAACGGCTTGAATAAGCTGAATGTATAATGCGCGTTCGTCGATGCGGATGTGTTGAGCCGGAAATGTGGTGCTAAAGTAGTACTGTAGTCCGTTCTCAGAGTTTCCCGCAATAACACACGAGTTTTTCCGCACGGCTTCTTTCCCATGGGCGTAATGAGATGGAATGCTGTGAGGAACGAATTCCATGAATCGCAGAGCTTTGATGACAAAACACATTCTGCTGTTTGTTGCTCTTGGAATTCCCGCAGCGGCGACGTGGTGTGTGTGCGTGTGTGTGCGTGTCTGCGTCTCGTCCACTCTTCGGCTTCGTATTTCCACAGTCAACAGTTGCCTAGTCATTAGTTTACATAACCCGAGTTTACCCAACGGCTAATGAAAGAGCCGAGAGCCTATACGCGCCGCCGCTCACTGTTGCTCACAAACCAATCGACCGACACACACACCCGGCTTGTGCCCCGTCGTCGACGTCTCGTCGTCGCCATTGTTGTTTGCACTCGGTGTGTGTTTGTTTGAACAGCACATTTTTTCCCCGCGAAGCAATGTTTAAATACGTGGGAGACTGATGTTGACGGATAGGTTGCAAAATAGCGCGAGGGCTGAGATGTCCCATGAAATGTTTTGCGGAATCGGCATTGAAATTAAAGGGCGCGAATTGGAATTATATGCGTAAAATGGCAAGGAATAGCCGAAACGATAGTAAAGTGTGGGAATTATGAAAATTACGAAAATCACGTGAAAAATTGATTTGGCCATGAATTTTTGTTATTTTCTGCAATTGCACCATATCTTACCATTCAGTGAAATAAACCGTAACCCAGAACTCATAGCTCTTGCCCATAGCCCATAGGCCCTGAGCCTAATAGGCTTAATAGCCCATAGCCCTATAGCCGTACCGCACAGCCCACAGCCACAACACAAGCCCACAGCGCCACAGCCACAGCTCACAGCCACAGACCTAAACCATAATAACCTGTAACCCGATGAACCCATGACACAATGCCGGAACCCAAAATTCAACAGACCATCCCATAACCCTAAACCCATAGCTCATCCACCCCATAGACCGTGCTCATTTTTTGGATGTCTACGCAACCTGCCACCGAGAGGTGACGCAACAGAACCAATATGGCGCAGTGCTTATTTAGGCGCTATCGCAAGATGCAGGGGCATCCTCTAAGGCCAAGCCTAGGAGGGGCAGGAACTTCGAGGAAACTGGAAATCGCACACGGTTCCCGGAGTCGCTCCTTTTCGTCTAAGGCTTAGTCCTGATTTTAACAAAAGGGAGATTTTTACGCGGTCCTGAATATATTACCACCACAATGCCCCCCTATTTTGCGATAGCGCCCTTATTGCCTGCTCGTCGTCTCGCAGGCACAAAATCAGTCAATGCAAGGCGTTATGAAGTGTTTTTTGCCTTTTCTTATTCCTGTGCCTATTGAATGGTTGAATAGCTGCTAGGTCTTGTGAAGACCTGTAATTGAACGTTCTGTGGTGTGCAAATGAGGTTTCCCATCCTCATATTTTGCAGTGCATTCACGGAAATGAGAATGAGAGACCGAGAGACATAAACGGATATGTGCGCAGGCAAGTCAGACAGACGGAGTCCTGCATTTTTTGGGTGTCTGCGCGATTGTTTCCGTCGCGAAGTGCGTCGTGCGCGTTTGCTCGTTCATTGCGCGCGCCTCAGTTCTTGCTCTCTGATCGAGCGAGTTTGAGCGCTCAATGCGGCGCGTTTTTCAACCCCAACCATTAGGGCTGTTGTTGTCTGTGTGTCGTCGAGGGCGGCCTCCGCGATGCGCTGGCCGGTCGTTTGCACTTTTGGCAGTGAAAGTGAGTCCGTGGCCTCTTCACGTTTCATCGCCCCGCTCAGCTGTGCGTAAAGGACATTGCAGAGGGGAATGACGTGAATCACCGGGTAGGCAGTGCAGCGTTTTGATGAATGGGTACTCAAGAGATTTATGCGCTATTTTCGAACGAAGGAGTGTTTTTGAGTGATTCGTAGGTTGCAGCTAAAGTGACAGATCTGTCAATTCCTGTCCCTAATGCGATGACTATTTATGGGACAGGATATAGGAGTTATGGCTAAGCCGCGATGCAATCCCGTCTGGCATCCTTTACTAGATGTAATAGCGCTGACGAAAGCGCTCATTACAAGGCTTTATGGTGTCGTTAGCCAATCCAGTCAGAAAAGAGGATCTTCTGAAAGAAGCAGCCCCAGTATCCTTAGGGGACTGGCGAAATGGCCTCATAACTCAGCCTCAGCCATTTAAGCCCTGTCCAAGGCGAATAATGGCTATGTTATCCCATGAGACTGTGGAATAGTCCAATTTATGAGCTTTAAAACAAACACGAGCTCCACGAAGAAATGCCCAGGTCTTGCTGGCAACCCGCACCCGCAGCCCTCTTAGCTCGATCCTCGGCCAGAATTGCATTTGTGCTCACTCAAGCGTGTGCACAATAGAATTGAGAATGAAGGAGGAAATTGCATTTCTTCATCCATTTTCTAGTATGTCGGCGAATTGTTCGCACGCCGGGTGAATAAGCTCTCTTGAAAAGCTTTTTGGAGTTTGATGGAAATGCTACAAAGGTGTAGCCGTTTGGAACGAAAATGGCTTACCAGTGGGGATTTCCTATTGGAAACCGCTGCAGTTCGGGCAAAAGACCTTACGTCGGGTTCAAGGCTCCGAAGAAAGTCCATTGGATAGCAGATACTTTGGCATTACAGATTGGGTGCTATGATATCCCAGCAAAGGTCAGCTTACCGAACAGTCGCTCGGGGAAGGTCAAGTGCGGGATGCTCGTCACTTGACTCTTTAAGAACGGTTAGGCTCTGGTGGGAAGCCCATTCAAGGCGCTGGTCTGAAGCGAACGACGTCACAGTCTTCAGTCGTTATTTTGGCTAGAGTCGTAATGTGGAGTGTTTCGTGTGCAGCACGAACAACACGACGGTTATAGATGACTGTCGCCTGAGTTGCGGTGGATTACGGTCAAAGTCGGGCGATTTGAGTCAGTGTCGATAAAGTCCCGAGAAACACTTCAAGTTTCGTTGACAAGGCTCCTAAGGGCCAAGTGGTCCGATGGCACTTCTGCTAGCAAAGCCAATGGCCGATTTTCGCGTGTTCACGTGTAAGAAGCATGACGAATACGTTGTTTATGCAAGGTTGTCAGTGTGTTCATTTCCCATGCAAATGTAATCGACCGTAGGCGAAGGAATGAGCTGCATACACACAGCTGAAGCAATGGCTGTGAAGCTGTGGATGTTTGTCGTATAAAGAAGAGCTGGAAGGGGCGGCTGCAGAACTGCACCGCGTTCGTGAGCCCTTGGAAACATACGTCAACGGCTACAGTACTCGAGTAAGTAGCTGTAGAAGACTTTTGACGTAGCATGAGAAAGCCAAGGAGGTTTTGGGGAGAATTCGCTTATGCGTTATGAAGGTTTATTGACTAGAAGGTTGGAGTTGGGTCTGTGGCAAGTGGCGCTGTTGCCACATGCGAATCTCTAGAATCATCTCTGGATCGAATCGCGTCGAAGCGTACCAACTCGCCCTTCTCTCAGGGTAGTATAGTTGGTAGATCAATTCATCTGAAAAAAATTCCCTACAAGCCATTGTGTTGAGTAAGCTTAACAGGCACCCATTTGCCACTATGATTCCGAGTGGATGCCGAATGCATGGCGCATCCAACGTCGAGGGCTCCATCCTATGCTTTTGCTGGCTGAGAAGCTCCCCGTCTTTCTCATTCAGTGGGCAGCTTGCCAAATTATGTGACTGTGCGAAATCAGCTGTATTCAGTTGCGCTCGAACAGATTCACTAATCGAGATTGTATAGACGATAATTAGATTGTGTGAAACACTCGGAAGCGGCGATCTTTGTCGCTAGGACGACCGAGAATGACGTGGTGGCCGATTTACGACGCGCGCGCACAGCGGAGTCAGCCAGCTGATGCCAGCGATAAGCCGGTTTGATTGCGAGGTCGTGGCGGCCGACAACTTTTTGATGCGCGCGGTCAATGGACGAACATTGAGTGAGGGCGAGTGGAGGGGAGAGGAAGCGTTGCCCTCTCTCTTCTTCCTTTACTCGGGTACGACCCCTTCAGTAAAGTCCCTTGACCATTTGACTTCGGAAAGTGGTAGTCCTTCGAAGGCTAGGGAGCTGAAGCAATTGTATCGGTTGATTCAAAGCCTAATTGCTAGAGCTGGATATGGAGTCAGACTTGAACGGAGTTCAAAAGTGTCCATATGGGGTTGGGTTCGGGGATGTGCTACAAAGGCCTTTGAAATCGGTTCTTCACAGAGAGAAACA
>MU868897.1:0-26013 GCA_036418205.1 Ostertagia ostertagi | reverse complement strand
TTTTGTTTTTCGCATTTATAAGGGGTGTTTACAGCAATTGGTAGTAGGTGCTCATGATTCAAGGCTTGTTTTGTTTTTCATAGAACATTAGCAAAGCTACCTGGGTGGCTGAATTGGCTACATGTAACCTTTTTCTTACAACCCAGGGGCCATAGCGACCATCCGTAATTAATTCAGTAAGGTGGAAATTTTGTAATCCACGTAATCACAGAGGGGCATTAGCATGCGAATTTGAGCGTGAAATTAATTGATTCACGTGATTCATCAGAAAATTCTCTGAAATGCACTTTGTCCAACTGTTGAACGTTTTTCTGCTTGCGATTTTTGATGCATTGTAATGGCGTGTTTCGTCACAGATATGTTTACATAATATTTACATAATAGGGCAAATTGCTCGATGTTCGCAAATTCATCAGTGGGTTACGCCACGCATTGGACATTCGTTGTGAATAGGGTTCTCGATTGAATGCAACTCTGGCCAATACAGTATTGCTGATAGTTGATATTCTAGTGAATGCTTTCTTCTTGCTTAACGATTTTGGTACCACATAGAAGAATCAGGATAGATGGCTTGGCTGTTGTTTCTGTCAGGAACTGATCATGCTCCATGCGAAGGGATAGGAGCCCATTTGCCGCTGCCCCAGCTTCGCCGAAGTGTTTTGAGGGAGGCGAGGGGAAGGAGGGGGAGGAATAAGTATAGATTTTAACGATTATGTGAGGCTGAACGCTGAAATACTAGGCTGTTCGATATTACTGTAATCGGGATAAGTGGATAAGTCGTAATCGGGATAAGCCCATTCCAGATAATTAGATGGCCCTGTGTATGCTGGATGTGTATACAAACGTTAAAACAGTTCTTGAGGGAGGCAGAGTGCGTGGCTTAGCCCCAAACCTTGATCGTTTCTCTTTCTTTTCCTTCGTATGACTACTTGATGCGAATCTGGCCATTGCAGTGCACTGAAATCTCCGAGGTCCAACGAAAAGTGCATTTCAGGGAATTTTTTGAACTCGAGTTTCGAACGTATAGGTAGAAGTGAATTCGCACTGAGCAAGTCTGACTTCAAAGTGTTCAGTGCTTTGAACCGTTCATAGCATATTTTCTACTCGTTCTTCCTCGCGCAGTCGCAGGGTCCGCAGATTTTCTCCTCGTTATTCTTGCTGAGAACATGTGAGGATAATTTTCAGAAAAGCTGCGGTAGAAATTTGAGTAGGCGGAGCTTGCAATGTGGGCGGTTCATTGGCGTTTTACAACGCCATGTCCCATTCCATCGTTTTAGTAAACAACATGCAAATCAGATTTTAAAGGTTCACGGATGTTACTGGCGCGGAATGCTGGTTTCATATATCTGTACCATAACCGCTGAGTCCTTGTCGATACTGACCGGTGCAGAACTTTTGGGGCGTGCACAGTTTGCCGGCTTTTACTTGCCTCATTATGGGCTATAATATCGCTCCCTTGTCAGCGGTCTTATTATGGTAATGAGTAGTGCACTTTAGGCTGGAGAGACCGCTTTTTTCCTCTGCCCACGGCTCTTTTGCAGCGCATAATTTGCGGCCCGCTGCCTGCAAGGCTCTTTTGCACTTCCGCTGTCACAGCCGCCATCAAAACAAGTTTTTCTAACGACTTTTTCCTCCGCGTTCCCATTAATTGGCTCTTTGTGTCCTCTCGTTGTTCGTACCCGATTCTCATCATGCAAATTCTCATTATTTTAGCAGCAGCAACAACAACAACAGCAAGCTCTGCAGCTTCAGCAAGCCGCGTTAGCAGCTGCAGCTGCCAGCGGCAATCCGGTACTGCCACCGACGGGTTTGGGACCGGCCAGTGCATCAGCTCTACCGTTCCCGGCAAATGCAGCCCTTGGTCCACAGCTGGCCGGTGCTGCTCTCCTTGGACGACCGATTGTGCCGTCAGCGTCATCACTCCTGCCCAGGGTACGTCGTTTCCAGCTGATTTTTTATATTTTCCTTTTTGTTTTTGTTTTTCGCATTTATAAGGGGTGTTTACAGCAATTGGTAGTAGGTGCTCATTTCTATGTTGATTCAAGGCTTGTTTTGTTTTTCATAGAACATTAGCAAAGCTACCTGGGTGGCTGAATTGGCTACATGTAACCTTTTTCTTACAACCCAGGGGCCATAGCGACCCTACGTAATTCCACTATCACAGAGAGGCATTAGCATGCGAATTGAGCGTGAAATTAATTGATTCACGTGATTCGTGATTCATCAGAAAATTCTCTGAAATGCACTTTGTCCAACTGTTGAACGTTTTTCTGCTCTTGAAGATTTTTGATGCATTGTAAATGGCGTGTTTCGTCACAGATATGTTTACATTAATATTAATAATAGGAGCTAAGATGGCCTCGAGGTCGTAATAACTTCGTATAATGTATTACGCACGAATTTTAGTTCTAATACGTGGCGAGTGATTAGATAGGTGAGAGAGCGTAGTGTTGAAGAGGGCACAGCGATGATAGTCGCATCAATGCTCAAATCAACGGGCAAGGAAGGGGTCCCATTTCTCGGGTTCTGGGCCGTTTCTCATGTTTTTCCTTCTTTAGTGTACCACTCACCATCGCTAACTTAATTTGAAATGGGTTGCCTTTCCAGCGTGAATTCGTCCTTTAAATGTAATCGCTGACCAAATGCAGTAAAGCTGATAGCTGATATCTAAAAAACCATTTTTTTATTTAATAGTGAATGCTTTTTTGCTAACGATCTTTGGCTACCACCAGAAAAATCATGGATGATGGCTTGCTGCGTTACCTGTCAGAACTGATCATGCTCCATGCATGTGGGATTTAGAGCCCATTTGCGCTGCCCGCTGGCGCATGGTGTTTTTGCAAGAGAGGGGGGAATATAGTTTTAACGATTATGTGAGGCTGAACGCTGAAATACTAGGCTGTTCGATATTACTGTAATCGGGATAAGTGGATAAGTCGGTAATCGGGATAAGTCCATTCCAGATAATTAGATGGCCCTGTGTACGCTGGATGTGGTATACAAACGTTACAACAGTTCTTTAAATGAGGCAGACGGTGCAGTGCTATATTCTCGAACATCGATCGTTTTCATTTTTTTCCTTTCGTGGATACCTAATGAGAGGTAGCATTGCAGGCATTGAATCCCAGAGTGTCCAACGAAAAGTGCATATTTCATGGGTAAAAATTTTTTTTGAACCCGAGTTTCGAACGTAGCTAGAAGTGAATTCGCACTGAGCAAGTCTGACTTCATAAAGTGTTACAGACGACTGACTTGAGAAAAAGCTTGTGAAGCCCCCATGCATTTTTCTCACACGAGTACGCATTATTAATTCTATGCAGTTCTGTCGTCCTGATCGTCGTGTTCGGATGACTCGACGCATGCGTAATCATTGAATGTCCTATGTTCGTATCCGAGGCGATCATCCGCTGCCGTCGGAAAGTCGGGGGAAGGGCGATATCCCATTTGAACAGAAAAGCGCTTAGGTAAGGGGTTTTTTGCTTTCGAATCTGCGCGCTGAGTTCCTATAACCCAAAAGGAACATCTTTTTTTTGATTTTAGAATGAACTTAGTAACTAATGTTATACTTCGGTACGTGTAAGCAGAAACTTGAAATTGAAACGCTAATCCGCTTCGTTAGAAGGGGTCATGGAGCGGTCTTCTGTAAGCGTTAGATAGTGCAGCTCATCAAAAGTACCGATTCGATCGAAAAAAGAAGTCCGTTTTTGTGTACCTAAAAAAACATCCAAAGGCGTACTTCGTCAACAAGGGCGCGACAACAGAACGGTCAGTGAAAAGGGTAAATGGAGAAGGCCGGGCCCTATGAACGGTATCTGGGGGCCTCCGACCGATAATGATCAGATAAAGGGGTCAATAACACTAATGAAAGAGACGTTCGGATAATACCTTAGCTTTTTGAGAAGGAGCGATTAAATTGGCCTAGAATGACACGGAGAAGCGATCTCAAGCCAAGAGACGGATATTTTTGCTCAGGCCAAGAAGGAGAGGATTAGGGGTGGGGAGCTCCCATGTTGATGGATTACTAAAAATGTGTTCAAAATGGGTCGGACATCGATGATGTAGGGCATTTTACCGGTTCCTATAAACAGGTTACTTTTAATGAAACTGTTAGCAAAATTCTTATATCACGCTAGAGATACCCTTGTCCTTCTCTAGATCCTTATCGTTAGAGTGCCAAGGCAGAATGGAATCAGCCCTCTCAAACGGGTATTTTCACAGTGGTCAGCCTAGAAACGTTTTCTATTTTAGTCCTCCCCGCTCTTGACTCTTTGCGCTCATTGAGTTTTTTGCTACGAGCATTTCGTTTCCGATGAATGACGAAGGCTTTCTGGTCCGCACGCGGAAAGCTGGGCCGTTTCTAGACGATCAATTTATGATTTCATATAATTTTCGCTGCAAGCATTCATCCTGTTTTTTTTCTTCGTGAAGGAAATGGGGTGAAAGCCAATGATTGCTATGATTACGCCAGCTACACGACACCTATAATTAAATTAATTGTTTCAGAAACCTGGTCGATTGGTGTGGAATGCATGTGAAGATTGCGCATTGACATCGCACGCAGTACCGACAATCGCATAGCAACAAAAAGACAAGCAGATTGCCGCGGGCATGGCGCAAGCTGAACAACGAGTTCGAGCCGCCACTGTACAACCACCAATGTCTGTGGCCAGCACCTCGCAAACCTCAGTCATGTCAACCGGTGTCGATACGACGAGTGCAGCCGCTCAGATGCAAGCTATGCAACATGCGGCACTGTCAGCAGCTCGAGCCGCTGCGCCACAACCTCCGCACTGTCTTCCGTCGACATCGTCTGCCACAGCTCCTGCTGGGTCAGTTATAGTTTCATTTACGTTTCCTCGAATATTTTAATGCTTACCGGATGCTTTTCCCATCACTGGGTACCGTCGGGAACCAAAACCTGGATTAGAGCGAAGCCCCGCCTACATTGGGGGAAGCTCCGCCCACCCACTCAATTGCTATTTGCCGTCCGTTAGAGATGTGCACGGCTGGAAAACTTTTTGTCAAAGTTTAGTATTTGTGGCGCTCTTCATGTTTGCAGAGCCGTTAGGGGACCAAAAATAGCCGGCCTGGGACTATCGAATTCCGAGTAATGTTGATCTATTCGAAAGAAGCGTCGGGTTACACGACTAGTCGCGTTGATCCGTTTCTTTCTAGGTATTTGAAGAAACGCTCAAGTGCGGGGTTGAATGGGGGTGGTGTTGGTGTATGTAGAGCGCAAATATTTGCCCCGGATGTCATTTCCTCCGGTTGACTGACGCGCTTGTAACGCTTGATGGTTGGCAAACATTGTGGCGATTGAAGGGTGTGCTCACGTGGAGAAGGGAAACAGCAGATAGACGTGACCTGGGAGTTTCCAGGTTTCCCAGAGGGGCTCTTCAAAGGTAAGCGCTCCAAAAAGCAAGAGGGAATTTTTAGAGTGCTGTCGGGTAATTGTAATTTTTTCAGATATCCGACATTAGCTGGTTTACCGCCACAAGCACTGCAGAGTTTGGCTTTGTCCGGTAATCCACAAATGCTCTCGGTGTTACAAGAAGCTCGACGAGTCGCAGCGTGAGTTTATACTTTTGAGAATTTGGCAAAGTGCCAGCCATAAAAAACTTAGAGAACTAATTTGCCCTAATTTCAGTGCCACACCGAAACCACCACAAGCCCAGATGACCCCACAACGGCCACCGTCGGCCATGCCACGCCCTCC
This sequence comes from Ostertagia ostertagi, assembly GCA_036418205.1. Taxonomy (NCBI): domain Eukaryota; kingdom Metazoa; phylum Nematoda; class Chromadorea; order Rhabditida; family Trichostrongylidae; genus Ostertagia; species Ostertagia ostertagi. The sequence goes on along the minus strand of MU868897.1, from coordinate 20,297 downwards.
ACAGCAACCGTCCGGTTTGACGTTACCGCCCGGTTTGGCTACCCTTGGCGCCAGTGGACTGTCATTAGCGGCACCAGCCCCTGCCGCCGGCTCGATAACGAACGGCACCAGCGATGCAGCTGCGGCTCAACAAGCCATGCTGCAAGCGATTATGCAGCAAATGCAGCAACAACATCAGCAACAGCTCATGCAGCAGCAACAGCAACAACAAGCTGCAGTGGCTGCTGCAGCTGCCGCCCAAGCTCAAGCTCAGGCTCAAGCTCAACGAGAACGAGAACAGCGGGAATTGCAAGCACAGCAACAACAACAAGCCCAGCAGTTTCAACAGCAGCAGGTATGGGTAATACTTTAAGTCTATTATTTACTTACTGTCTTGCGTGTGTTATGGGTTCCATTGGGGTGCCTCGGGTGGGTTGTGGGCTAATCATCGGGAGGGGGAACTCGTAAAAACTGCGCTAGTTCACCTCTAGATCTATTTTTTTACACATTTTTTTTGCATGTTGAGTTATGGGGTGCTAGTGCTGACAGTTTTTGTAGCCTAAATCAAAAGAATTTAAAGGCACAGTCCGTGATCAAACCGATGTGTTTTTGCGCTTGTTGGTGTCAGTAGAGATGTGTTAAATGTAACGGCATTCATAAACGGGAGAAATCGTCGAGAAATGAAAGTAAAGTTACCGCGCAAGTACGGCGAAGCGAAACAGCATTGTACTGGGGGCGGGGTCAGCAGTGTTGGGCGGGGCCAGCTGCATCCTTGAGCCTTAACGCCTCGGCCTTGTCAAATCATCCTTAAATTTATGTACATTGCTGATTCATCACGACCCCATCCACCCCCCAACACGAATACTTATAACCACCACACCCACCATCAGCAGTGTGCCACTACATTTTTTTCGGAAAAAGGTTCAATTTAGACCAAAAATCCCGTACCCTGCTTTCAAATTTGTTCAATCTGATAATGCCATGCTCCTCATAAATACGTTTGCAGGCAGCCAAAATGGCACGAAATCAACCGCAGGCATCTGGGCTAACTCTGCTCTAAGTTGGCAACCGGGACACATGCTCGTCTGAATCAGGAATCAATTGTTACATCCAAGAATGGATAGTATGCGCATACATATTTTTCATTCATATATTTTACATCGCTTTTTATTATTTATCACTTTTTATTTCCTTCCTTTTCAGCTTCAACAACTTGACCCAGGAAGAGCAGCGGCGTTTGCGACAGCCCTCCAGCAACATGCTCAGGCTCAGGCTCAAGTTCAAGCACAAGCTCAGCAGAGCGGTCAGCCATCTCAACTCGATCTCGGCATCTATCGTGCCCACCTTGAACAAACAGCAGCAACAACAACAACAGCAACAGAACCTGCCTGCTGGCTCATGCCCAAGCTCAGGCACAAGCCCAGGCTCAGGCTCAGCAGCAGCAAGCCGCCCAGGCTCAAGCACAACAGCAGCATTCTGTCACTGGAGGCGTCGATCCCCGTGAAGCACTCTTGCGGTTGTACAGTCAGTCGTCAGCCGCTGGTCGAGGTGGTATCGAGGCGTTACTGAGCGCTCAACAGGCCGCAGTTGCTGCAGCTCAACAACAGCAACAACAACAGCAACAACAGCAGCAGCAACAACAACAACAGCAGCAGCAACGTCTTCCGCCTGGCTTCCCGGCCAGTGCGGGTTCACTACCTCCCGGACTGGCTGGTTTGGCAGCCCAACATGCTTCGATGGGTGGAACGCCGACATCGCAGTCGCCATTGTTCAATCCGGCACTGTTGGGATTGCAAGGACTCGGTGCACAGTACGCGAAGCCGTTTTCGGCTGGCCTTCAACAGCTCGGTCAGATTAAACGAGACGGAAATGACGTCATTCCAAATGGTCGGTAGCTGAATCATATGTGAGCTCCAGGCCGATATCACACCCGTATAGTCAAGCAGCGAGCAGCAGCTGAGAAAAGCGGTTAGATAGGACTCTTGAGTAGGCGCCAAATTAGCCCTGTAGTGATACTTCGAAGTACCGTAGTCTACCACCGCAATCCTCGTGGCGCAGTTCGCTGCTTGATTCTGCCGTATATTCCCCAAAATCACACACACACATCTCGTTATTCGTCAGTCATCCGTTCGTTTCGTTCTCTCTTGTCTCGCCCTCCGTCCCTCTATGCCCTGCGGGTTGTCACGGGTTGTTTGCAATCTTCCTCGCTTCCTTCCAATCATCATTTCCTGCTCCTTCTTCTCTCCCGTCTTCGATTTCTATATGATGATGTCTGTGTATTCATTCATTTCTCCAAGCCCATTCACCTTTCCTCATCTTTCGCCGTTCAAATGGGTCCTGTTTGGGGTCGTCTCATCCTATAAATATACATACATATACATAGTAGACGCTTTGATGCACGTGCCGCGTCGCGCACGCACGCGTACGTGAAGCCAGATATGGCCACCATAGTGTGAGAGTTGTGTGTGCGTCTATGCCTAATATATTATATCTGTCACGTGTTCTCTTTCTCTGCTGTCTCTCATAACACGTGTGTTATTTTCTAAAGTACATGTTGATGATGTTCTTCTGTTGTACAATAACTATATGTAATAGTCATATTGCGCGTTGTTCTTTCATGAAATCCATCATACAGCCCCCCCCCCCCATATTGTCATCATCACATCATCGCTGAATTATCTCAGAGTCGTTATATGTTCCCGTCGTCCCAAATGGTCCCGGTTTGCTGTGTGTTCGTTTCCCGTTCCCCAGTCCCCAAAAAGACCCCCCCCCGTTGGTCCTCCCGAGTTTGTCATATCTCGTAACAGCTAATCTCGACTGGTAAATATGGATGGAATTTCTAGTGCGTGTCTGTTTAGCGTGCGTGCGTGCGTGTCCCAGGGACCACCGATCCCATCCCATGGTTTTTGAGCCCCTAATGGTGGTTGCCCTCCGCCGAATGGCCGCCGTGGGCGGCCCGCCGCCGAATGTTCCTCCTCACTACCTATGAAGCTCATATTATCGCATTAAATGTTGTCATAGTGTGAAATATGTACGTTTGCTTATTATTATATGATGATTATTGATTGGTCGATTATAGCATTCGCGCGCGCGCTCTCTCTCCCTTTTTCTTTCTCTGTCTGTCTCTCAATTGTATTTGAAAAAGAAAAAGAAACATTGGTTGTATCATTCCCCATCCCCACTCAGACCCGACCCAACCCCATTTTCCTCACCGTTGTTGTTTGTTCCTCATTTTGACGAAGAGTTACACACACACATCCATTGTCATCATTGCGTTTCGCCTATGTTGGTTTTTCCTTTGTCATGTTTTTTTTGTCTTATTTTGGCATCAATTAAATAGTAAATTATGAGAAATGTGTTATGTAATGCAAGAAGAGTGGGAATTCAGTCGATTGTTCAAAAAATTGGAAAAATGTGTTGAAAACTATGAATTGATCGTGACACGTGCAAATCACCTGAATATGAGCGAGCGGCAGCGACGCGGCTTCCTGGTACGTCGCAGGTGATGTCGATTAACGCACTATCTGATTGCGACGTGACCGCGCGCTCGGTGGTAAGGTACATTGAATAGTGGAAAAATTGCCCCCCTTGCCTGGAGGGTTTTCTAGGCATTGTGTCACGGAAACAGATTTCTAGATTGCATTCATTATAGAAAACATTTTGTAGCTAATTATGTAGCCGCAGAAACTAATGAAGAATCTGAGAAATCACATCTAAAAAGTAATAGGTATTAATTAGCGAGCTAGTAGAAGGATATTCGAGAGGGAAGTCAAAAAAAAAAACCGCAAGTTTGTTGCGAATGATAATCACATGGGTGTCATTTTCGCCACAATGTGTATAACAAAGTTGAAAAATGAAACAAAATTTAGCAACCGCGCACCAACCGCGGCGCTTACCTCTCATGAATATCGGACGTGATTTTCAAAATTCTGCGCTGTTTACTGGCTGTATCAGTTTAAGCTCTACAAGATGGCGGCAAGGGCCCTTGCATGTGTGTCATTGGAACTGTTTATTGGGAGCTTGGTGAGACTAGTAGTACCGCCCACCGGCCCTATGTTGACCACGGAAGGCTCAAATTATTAGGTTCTTAACGATCAATTATTTGCCATACTGGTAGATTTGACAAAACACTGGCAACAGGCTACCACTTTTCTTTTCCCACGGGGCAATGTTGGCTGAAGGCGAGAAAAATTTTGGCGCTATCGTAAGAAAAGGGCGCATCCTCTAACACTAAGCCTAGGAAAGGAACTTCGGAGAAAAGGACAATTGCTTACATTCCCTAGTGTCTCTCTTCCCTCGCCTGAGGCTCAGTCCCGGTTTCCAAAAGCGAGATGTTCTACAGTTTTGAATGCATTGCCACCACAGTTGTTGCCGTATCGGTAACGCCAAAATTTCTTCCGGTCAGATTTCAAATCTCTGCAATTAAATAATAATAAGGAAGGTACTATGGTATTTAGTAACGGCACAGCTTTCTGCAGCTTACACAGTGAGCATTTTACTCAAAGGTTATTTAAGAGCGCTCCTGTCAACTGTTGGAACCTTCTCTCTCAACCCCTATCTCAGTTTGGACTAAAAAGCTGTGCCTGCGTAGCATCCTTTGTATGTGTGTCCACCACAGACTTCACAATACAAATGACGACGCTTCCCACAAGATGCAAACGTATCCCTACCAACGAAATGCCCAAAAACACATCTAGTGGTGTATGTCTCGTTACAAAATGACCACTTCGACCAGGTATCCTTCCCTTGTTAGACGTTTTTGTCATACAGCAGAAGAACTTCATACATCAAAAAATGTGAAATCTGAAGCTAATTGTAACTTTGAAGGGCTCCAAATTGGCACTAGAGCAGCCTGTGCACCGTAATGCCCCCTCATTCACTGTAGACTCACTACTAGTTGTCAGATTAACTTGGAGGCCACTTGTCTTATAAAGCCTGCAGTGCAGAATTTGCTGGCTTTTGGTGAAGGGAAACCAGGTTCAGTCGTAACCTGAAGGCGCAGAATGACCCATTATCAGCAGAAAACAGGAAAAACTACTTCACTTAGGTTCCTAAATAAGATCCTGTGCTCTTGCACTGCCGACAGCATATCAGGACGATGGCCTGTGCTCAATAGAATTTCCCACTTAGCAGCCATATGCTGTTTAAAGCAGCGCATCGATAACTTGCTACCATGAATTGTAGAGACATTAAACGGTGCCGGAAGGTAGGTTCCTCGGGTTTTTGTTGTTCCCCTTTTTTCCGAGTGCATCTTAGAGGATCCTCTTTTTACCTGTTGGTGTTGGAAGTGGACGAAGCCTTCACCCTTTCAAAAGAGGGGGATTGTAAAATTAACAACGGATAGTTGGCCCTGTCCTATCACATAAAAAGTTCATGTGGTAAATATTTTATATCGCAGTGGCTATAGGCGTAATCTCGGATTTTGTTTCTAGTTCCAGCCTCTCTCATGTCGGCTCGAGCTAAACTCTGGGGTTCCAATGTGGATGAGCAAGAGGCTTTTAGCGCTGTTCAAACTGAGTATATAGCCATACGAAAGTCAAGAAAATCGGTTTCTCTATAGGAAGAGAGTGTATTCTGGAGAGTGATGTTTGTTATGGACGATTCAGGCGATCCAAGGATTGCGGAGGAGGCATTAAGAAGGATGTCTGAGCATTTTCTCCTCTTCAGGAGTTCCTAACAGCCGATCACAGTGAAATCTGCATCTTTCAATCGAATAGGCCTCCCTACGAGAGCGAATTCATGGCGACACCAAAATAGATGAAGGTGCCAATTCGTTGAGGACAGCGGAAAACGCGGGTTTTTGAGTGGAAAGAAGTCGGTTTCCCTTACCTCCCCTAAAAGTTTCTCCTTCTTCCAAGGCTAAGCTAAGGGGGTAATAGGAAGTGATTCAAGGAATTTTCCACCAAAGTTCCTTCTGCTCGAAAATAGGTGCACCCTCGCTTCACATAACACCTACAGTAGCGGTCAAAAGTGTTCGCCATAACGATTTTCTGTGCATTATTTATTCTCGCTCGAGCAAGGTCCTTTCTAGTGTGTTTATACCCTCAAGTCTCGAAGAATCAGATATTCAAAAGAAAAAATTTTCGAGGTCACCATTGAATTTTTTCTGGCAAAAAAAGAAAAGCACAAAAACCGTTTCGGCGAACACTTTTGACCGCTACTGTAGATGAACTCTGAACTGCGCTGATAAGGTTTTTTGACTATCGGAACCGTCACACTCTGATCAATAAATGGTTATTCCGGAAATAATGGTTAAAAATCGATGTGCAGCGGGGTGGGCTTGGTCTCGCGCACCTTATCGACCTGGTACGGTAGTGACCCACCTGCTCCTACAACCACAAGTCTCCATCAGGCCGAACTTCAGCGCATCATCGGAAATTACTGCAAGGTGGAGTTGGAGGGTTGACATTCGGGATCACCTGCCCGCTCAACTACCAGTTATATCGTCAATTCGGTAAGTCCATTCAGGCAGTACCTCGGGGTTGACCCCGTTGATCGAAGTCCGCTAGGGCGGGAAAGGGTAATAGGAGAATGGGCAGGGCGGGGTGGATCGATCAGTTAACCCTGCATTCTTACAAGGGTCGGTTTATCCTTTTCCCTTTCTAATTCCTTTCAATGTTGTCCTGCTTACAACTGTTTATAGTTTCGATTTTGCCTGTAGAATCCGAGCACTATGAACTAACCAACTATTCTTCGAGACGTTAACTTACGGTTAGGATGTTTCTCGTCTGAGGTCAGGGAAGATCCACTGGGTTTGCGTTTTCAGAAAAATCACAAAAGATTCGCAAGAGGTTATCGGTTGCATAAGTGACTGTGGGGTCTGGGAGCTATGTGAGGCGAGGGTATGCTGATTTTTGGGCCAAAGGACACCAGGGGTAAGTTGGGTGGACATGTCGACTATTATGTAAAAGGGTGCTATACAAGTAGGGTGGGCACGCCGCATTTTTTGAACAGAAATGTATGTACCCTCCCCTTCAAAAAGCCAGAAATTGTCGGGTGCAGACCATACACCACAAGTGACGACGGCCTCCAAGTAAATCTGGTTAGTAGTGGTTCATAGTGATAGTAAATGATAGTTGTAATTAGTGACAACTGATAGAATACAACTGCAACAGGCTAATCATTTCATTGGCAGAAAACATTTACATTTTGTGGAGGCCGTCGTCACTTGTGGTGTATGGTCTGCACCCGACACTTTCTGGCTTTTTGAAGGGAGTTAATTGGAGGCTTGCCGCCTACTATATTGTCACGGAATGGGAAATTCGTGGAGCCATGGGAGGGGTTGTAACTGATCTAGGGGGTGGGGTGGGGTGTGAAGGCAGTCACTTGACATGTGGGAAAAGCGGGCGTGCCCCACTTGTGTAGAGCCTGTAGAAGGATTTCGAGTAAATCAATTTTGCTGAGCACCCGGAGTTCCTTATTTTCGGGCTTAGATGCAGCAAAAGGAAGAATTCTAGTGTGAAGTTATCTCACAGCGTCTCATCACGTCAGCAGCGGGCAGCAGTCCCCACTAACATACATTCGGAGCCTACCGTATTCAAAAAATACGGCGTCCCTTCTCACTTGTATTGCACCCGCCCGCGTTTTCTTTTGGTATGCCATCCAAATCGTTGGCTCACACGATCAGCGTTGTTCCCTTGCTAGGTCGTGTATAGCCGGACACGTCTACTTGACAAGACCAGTTTCCGTGATTACCGTCCCTATTTCTTCAGGTACCAACCAATTCGAAGCCACCAATGTGTGCTTCTTGATCGCAAGTTCCTCTGTGTGAAACACCACAGGTATGAAATGTATCTGTATCTATATAAATGTGGCTTTACTTGAAGAATGTGTTTTTTTTTTGCAAACGGAAAGGGCATTTTGTACAGAACGGACAAGACATTTGAAATCACGGCAAAAGTTTTCTATTTCCAGCCAGAAAAGGTGAGCGGATTGTGTGGAGGTCGGGAGATGAGGATGTTTGCCTTTGCCTAAAAGGAGCTCGTGGGTGAGTGGATCCCATGGGGCCCCCATCCCCTTCTGTAAAAGCGCCTGAATTGTAATTTCTTCAAATTGGTTTTTGCTCCTTCTTACACCATGCGCATGGCATGGCGCAACAAAAGATCGGCACCAACCATGGGTGCTCTGAACTTGGTGTTGGCTTCTTAGGGTTGTCGATACTGAAGAAATCAAGCCTAGGGATGTCTATTTTGATAGTGCCGCCGCGCGTTTGACCGCCATAGGATGGAGTCAGCTGGGCTCACCAAACCCATTCTTACGCGGGACAGTTAGTTATTCAGCCTGTAGATCTCCTCCCTTTGGCTTCCCTTTTGTCTCGAGATAAGTTCTTTAGCAACATTGTGGATGCCAAATTGAATAAAAATGAGAAAAAGAATCAAACAACCGATGAGGTCATTAACAAGTATTCCTTGCTCTCCCTTCTCGAAATAAGGAACGGGCGGGGCTGACGGGTTGTCCGAACTTGCTCGCTCTATGGCTCATGGGGTGAGGGGTTGAATTGTAGCTGACGAAGCTCGAATGATATAGAGGAGGTGGGTCATGTTTGTGGAAGTTGAAGGAGGTTCATGGTTGCGTGAGAGGAGTCGTGTTGGCACTTTGATATTTTGATGGCGCTATACTGAAAAAAATCACAAGAGGCTTACGTTGGAAAAACCAGGAATTTGCTGTCTGCTGCTTAGACATACCCCCCTCCCCACCTCCATCTTCTCCCGCACGAAAGAAGTGGGTGGACTTCGGTGTATCGGCTGCTCTCAGAATCCAGTACTTTCGAAACAGCCATGGTGAGGTGGTGTTCGGGGTGGGTAGAAGTTCGTATGGCTCTTGTTGATGGTGATGGGGGTCGTATCAAGAACCCCACCCCTTAGAAATGGGGATCATCAAATTTCTGGAAACGGAACATTGAGCGGTTGATCGTGGGAGCAATGACCAATTTCAAAAATATGCTTCCCAACAGGTAACAGCGACCTGACCCCATTTTCTTGAATGATGCAAAGTGTCAAAATGTGTTTGAAAAGTTTGTATATCGTAGAGGCGAGAAGCGCTCCTTAAAACATCGTTCCTGGTTCTATCCTCTCTAATATTTCCTCGTTCAGCTGAACTTTGTGGATGAGTCAAACGGTTAAACACGCTGATTGATGTCGAACGTATGATCGTGTCAAGAAAAACACGGTTTCTCGTGTAGGTTAAGGGAATGAATTCTATTGAGCTACTAGTGGGGGTTTTGCACTTCAGGCGGTCCAGTGAAGGATGCCTATAGATTTTCTCTCCTTTTGCGTGCTTAACCAGTTATCACAGTAAAATTCTGATGTTTCAATCGAATGGCCATTCCTTTATGAAAGCTTAATTCATGGCGCACACCACCAAAATGGTTGAAATCTGACGTCTTTATACGATTTTATGATTAACGAAAGCGCCAGCCCTGCCCAATACTTGGCCGATATTCCTGAGTTAATGTTTGAAAAATCGATGGGAGCAAGGTGGGCTTGGTCTTCCGTACCTTATCGACCTGATACGGTAGTGACCCATCCACTCCTACTACTGTAATTCTCCTTCAGGTCTAACTTCAGCCCATATCGGACATCGCAAGAAGGTGAAAGCTGTGAAGTTGACCTTCAGGGTCACCTGCATTCTCGAGGACCATCTAGATTTCATCGGGCAGTGCCTTGAGGTTGACCCGTCGGTCGAAGACAGGGAGGGCGGGAAAGGGTAATAGGGGAACAGGAAGGGCGGGGTGGATCAACCAGTTAACCCCGACTCAGTGTGAAGGAGCGGCCTACCGTTCTCCCAGAGCAATTTAACCTGGGTTACTTCCCAAGTGAGTTCCAGAGCAGATGCACTGGTCGGAGTGCGGTTCCCGAAATCTTTTGAATATTTTATACGGGATCAGGGGTTCTATTAGTGTCGACCTGTACCAATTTTTCATAGAAACTTTTGAAAAAGCGAAAGGTTGCGGTTTTAGGAGGAAAGGATTAGCGTTTCATTGTCTTTCCAGTCTTTCACCCATGGGAGTATGGTGTAACGTCAAGAGGGGCCGGTACCGACTGTATAGCTTGGGGATCGCAACCTTGGTAAAATTCCCTCTGGGCAACCAAATCTCCTGTTGTTCCTCGTAGTGAAAGCAGCCATACAGCCATCGATAGTTTTGTTTTGAAGGTTCGAAAGCGCAAAACTAGTCCAGGGAGATCTCTCGTATACGATAGGGTTCACAGTGGTTACACTATGACGTCAGATAGTGTCGATGAAGTCGGCAGGAGTGAACCTTAGGGATGGAGGGACTTCGATTTAGGTAAGCGAGTTATTAATTCGAAGTTTGCACCGATTTTGGATCAAGTGAGATTTTTTATGAGAATTTTTTTTTGGCTCGCCGGTGCAATGCTAGGTCGGGGTGGGCACACCGACTTTTCAATGCGATAAGAGCGAAATGTGTGTACGGGGGGAATGTTGCCACTGCTATGACGTAACGAGACGCTCTGGAAATAGTGTACACTCCAACTTTTCCCGCACTTAGGCCGATGTCAGACTTTGCGAATCGCGCGATTTCGCTACTAGCGATTCGCGCGATTTAGCGTCCGCGGTCGCGTTGCGGTACCAGCCAATTGAGTGATTCACTGGCCGCGACGCGACCACAGACGCTAGCGAATCGCGCGATTTCGCAAAGTCTGACATCGGCCTAAAGTAGACTCGTATTAACCCCTCCCTCACCCCCTGAATACTCTATTTTACTCGTTTCACAGATGAAGCTTTTCTGAGCTTTCTAGACTCTTGTGATGTTGACGGCAGAATGTTCTGTTGAAGCTTGTCTGTAGGCTCGCACCATCAGGAAGCTATAGAGTTATCTATTCCCTAATTTATTCACTATAGAGTTATCTATTCCCTAATTATTCAATTAACTTTGCGTAAGGTAAGAAGCTTCGGGGTAGGTAAAGCAACTCGCTTGTGCGTAAAGCGATCTAGGGGATTTTCTGAAGGCTCACAGTGAAATTGTCATGGTTTCAAATGTCTTGGGCCTGCTGCTGCAAAATGCCCCTCCCCAACTACGCTTGAGCCCTTAATCGTCAAAACGATCTTTTCCTGCCGCTTCTCATAATGTCTCAGGGATGTTCATGTTATTCAACTCAATACAATAGTACTTAAAAGAGTTTTGTACTCGTTGCCTTTATTTATTTTTCCAGGTATCAGCCATCGAATCCAAAGGTGTTGTGCTTCGCCTAGCCCTCGGTGTGAAATAAGGACCACAGGTACGGAGAAGACATCTTGCTCTCAAAGATGAGAGGTTTTTGTTTTTCCAAGTAAGCAGGATGGGCACTTTTGTGCTCTCAGTAAATGGCAGGGGGGGGGGCGCAGGCGGAGACAGGATAAAAAAAGAAAAGAAAAAGGAATCAGCGAGTCAGGACGATCAGGATTTTGACTGAGCTTACCTCAGGAGGAAGAAGCTGCGAAGTAGATTAACCACGTCTGCCCCTTCTTTACTTGGAAAGCGCTCAAAAATGTTTCCTTTCAATTAGTTAAATACCTTCTTACACCGTGCCGTGGCATGATGGGTCCACGAGATCAGCATCCCCAGAAGGGGCTTTCAACCTTATTTTTTTTATAAATGTGTTTTTTTTTTGTTCTTGCATCTTTGGCGAACCATAACGAGCTTGTGGGTTGATTCCAACTAATTTATCCACATGAGGGGGGGGGGCCGGGTCTCGGGACGGAGAGGTGTCACGGTAGAGTTCTGCATCTCAATGAACCACGGGCGTGCTAACGTCAACCACTACCTAATAGTTGAAGTTAGGGTGGCTTCTTAGGTTCCCCACCTCCCAGAAAATTAAATAGTGGTGTGGAGTAGGGAGTGATAGATGCCCATTTGGGCAGCGATAATGAAACAAAACATTGGGACGACGACAGAGGGGATTACAGTGGCAGCTCAACGCTCTCCTTTTCTCTTCTTTTTTTGCTTACGAAGTGCAGCGCCCTAAGCTCCGGGGTCGCTTTCCCGAAAATCATAGGGGGAATTTTCGAGTAGCACTTCAGAAGGAGAATTTTCGGCTAGAGGAAGAGTTGAAAGTGTAGTGACGCTATCGCTCACAGCGGCTAAAAAAATTCGAGGTTGGCCAGGTTGACCCTGTCCGAAAGGGTGAAGCCCTGAAAGGGAGCGGCAATCTGCTTCCGAAACTGCAACGGCTCCTCCCCCTTTGGACTTGGGCGTGGTAGTGTGGTTCGGTTCGGAACAAGTGTACGCTTGCCTTTACCTTTATCTTATTAGCTTTTCAGTGTCCTGGCTGCTTTCTCCACCAATCGGCTAGCAACTATATATTTCACTTTAGGCACTATTTTACTCATTTTCAACCATGACCTCTTGTTTTCAGACCAATTGGGTAAAAAAAAACGCAGATCACACGCAGAGAAGCCCCCGTCGCACACTCCATGGCAGGTTAGACTCAAAGCCACTGATCACAATAGCTGGAAGGAGGTGCTACTTCGATTATGTCCTTGAACGGCCGTGGTACACCAGGGGGGGGGTTCAACACCCTTAGGCCGACGTCAGACTTTGCGGATCGCGCAATTTGCTAGCGTCCGCGCGTCGCGTTTGCGTACCAGCCAGTTGATGAGCGCCAGCCCAGTGTTATTCACTGGCCGCGACGCGGCCGCAGACGCAAGCGAATCGCGCGATTCGCAAAGTCTGACATCGGCCTTAGACCTGACGTTCGACATCATGAAAATAGTACCGTCCCTCAGGCAGCGTGATCACTGCCTTATATTGCTTTCGTTTTTCGTTTGTTTAAACGGTAAATTTGAATCGCTTCGGAAAAAATGTACGCTGGCATTTATGACGTTATGGTTCGTTCTCGGTTCATCTCTCTCGTAATGAAATGTTCCAAGTACCAGAGCTCATTTGCTTTTCAGTGCTCTAGGTGTTTTCTTCACTAATCGGCTAACGAAATTTGGCCCAATAATTGAATTGAATCGTTGAGAGCACATTCTTGGTTTTTTCTCATCTACCTTCGAATTTTCTCTGCAGTATGATTTTTTTCTCATTTTCAACCATAAATCTCTTGTTTTCAAATGAATTGAGAAAAGCAGGGTGATTTCACAAAGAGAAGCCGCTGTTCCGCATCCCAGCAGGGTCAACCGTCCGTTGGACAAAGTCCAACGCGACGACGAGAGTAATGCCGAGAGTGAACGTACGCACGGAGACACAGACGGCTCGCGGGTGGCGAGAGTGAATGCCGGCGCGGAGAGCGGTCAACATCGGTCCAACGTCGCTCCAATATCGGTCCAACGTAACGGTTGACCCTGTTCCAATGCAGGTGAGACCAGACTGGCTCTCGTAGATATGCTTCTACTTATACTGGAAGTTACGCATAGTTGCCATTTCAAGTTTGATTTTTTTAGCGTTGTGATTCCGTTCGATTGCTCGGGAATCTGAGTCGGCAACATTCCTAAAGATGAATTTTCAGTGATCTTCAGGACAGCAGAGAAAGGATCCAAGTATGCGGAAGAATTTTTTTTACTCATTGCACAGCATTTCAGTTAGATCCGTTTTCAGATCCATGACGATAGAGTAGTCGAAGTCGCGCTTGGCTGAGTTACGAACAAAAGCCGCTCAGCGCGCCGTCCAGTACCGTTCAGGGTAAGTGCCTGGAGTCCCTGCCCTCCGTCATCGTTTCGCCCAAGGACCGCCAGTCTCGTCTGTCCGTGCGGATGTCTGCTTCATTGTGTTGGTGTCGTCCGTGTCGTGACTACGTTCAGGTGGCAGTGTCGGGTCGCGTCTAGTCCGTGTCCTTCCCTCTGCTTCGAAACCTGCCCGCACCATGTTTGCTGCCGTCATTTCCGCTTCTCATTCTCTTGCGCCTTATCACGTCTGTGTGCTGCCCATCCGCGCCCGCCTCTACGATATCTGCCCGACCGTCTGTCTACCACCCGTCTGAATATGTCCGTGGCAACAGGGTCAACCGTCACGTTCGAACATTTTCGGGATTTTTGCGACCCCCTCCCTCTCGAGAGGGTCCAGTTGCGACCCCTCCCAACACACAGTTGCGACCCCCCAATACAACCAGCCTTCCTCCACCGCGACCTCTCCCTCTTCTATAGTATTTGATTCTGAGACCAGTTGACACAGCCCAAAACCTACCTAAAACTCCGAAACTCCACCCACTTTTCCCCCAAAAATAGCCGTCGAGCGGGGGGGGGTATATACAACCAGTGAAAGGGGGAGGGGGGGGGGGGGGGGTATATACAACCAGTGAAACGGCAACTTTTTTCGCACACACCTATGCCCTGCGCCCTGATCACCAAAGCGCGCAATGCGACCAATGCGACCCCTCTCCCCTCCCAGAACACAAATGCGACCCCCCCCCCCCCCCCGTTCGAACAGTTCGAACGGACGGTGACCCTGCGTGGCAACCTGCCTTTCCGTTCAGGCCGGTGTCAGACTTTGCGAATCCAGCGATTCGCTAGCGATCGTGGTCGCGTTGCGGTACCAACCAGTCGAGTGATTCGCTGGCCATGACGCGACCGTGGACGCTAGCGAATCCCTCAGTTCGCAGAGTCTGACATTGGCCTCAGCTCTTCTGTCAATGTCTATTCCTGCCTGCCTGTCTTATCTGTGCTCGTCTCTCTACCTCTGTTCTGTCTGTGTGTTTCTCAGCCGTCTGACGTTCTGCCTCTCCTCTATGTCTCAATTCTTAGTGTCGGTGTACTGTCCACTGAAGTTTAATCAAAAACGCTTCGAGAATCTGAAAGCTCTCGGTGTCATAATAGTATCTTTGTCGTTAAATTCAAAACTTTAAGGGGAGGTTTTTTCTCTTCCTTAAATAGTGTGGGTACGGTGAGGAATTCGACTGAAGTTTATCTATCGCCATCGAATTTTATCTTTGATACAATTTTCTGTTATAATTTTAATTCTCCTTCTAATCGACAGATTTCTCTGTTCTTTCGCTCCTTCTGTGAAAGCTTCCTTCTGTCTGCATTCGTTTCAAATCCACTATTTCTAATTGCCCTTTCTTCCCTTGCCAACGTTTTCCATTGATTCCGACTTTGCACACGGGACAACCGTCCGCTGTTCCAATTCCAGGAATTTTACAACCCCTGCTCTTTGGGAAGGCAAGGGGGTTCAGAATGGATTCAATCAAACTCTGCTCAATTAAAGCGAATAATTCCTAAACTTGGGTATTGAAGAGAACTTTCATTTTATAGAAAGTCTTAATAGTGGCCACCTACGTGGACAGCATCAGAAAAATTTGCCCCGGAAATCTGGCCTGCGCCTACTCATAGAGAGGACATTTATGGAATATTTTGCATGGGCGTCGTTTTTACACTGGGCTGTTTGGTTTTTTTGCCCCCCCCCCCCGCCCGCCTCCCACATGTTTACACTGGTGTGCAAAACTTAAGGACGAACCTAAATTTTCAGTGACGTGTTACTGACACCTAACACAGTTCTATAGAACCTAACCACGCATAGAAATAACTGCTCCAGTAGACTACAAAAAGTAAATGACAGGGACCGTCAAAAGGTCCACAGAGCTATCAATAAGTTAGGTAACTTTTATCTATCTCGTCCTTAAAGGAATCTTGCGCGGAAAATTCTTGCACTCTTTCCTAACATGAATATGTCAGTTGTGATCACTGGAAATAGCACACAAAGTTTCACGCATGAAGATTCGGTTTCTGAAGAGAAACAAACGTACAAAAACTACACGTTATGGACCATCGAAGGACCAGGAGGCAGAGCCAGGCGAGGCATGGAAAGAAGACGGCGTTTGGCCGGCTACGTACCAGGCGACGCAATGAGAGAATCGGGTTAAAGCGCGCGATTTCGGAGAGTGGAGACAAATCGATCGATGGAATAGGATGGAGTAGAAGTGTAAGATGTGAATGCAACGAAGCAGAAGGCCAGAAAGAGCTTCTAGTGAATGCACTCCAAGAACCAAGTTTGAGCATCCCCGTCGCCAGCATTCGTGAAAGACGTCCGTGGGCAATTCGAACGCGTAGCAGCCTTTTCGAGTTTTCGAATTTCTAATCAAAACGAAAGCAATACTTCAGTTCTTTTCACTATTATCGTGGATAATGAGTCTCAAGCCAGTGATTTATGGCTGAAATAGAATCATGATTTTTCCGCGCAAGATTCCTTTAAGCACTCAGTGAATGTAGAAAATATTGTTCAATGGGGTTCACCATCCATTGTCTGTGTAGGCAGGATCCACGTCCATTGACTCTTATTTCGAACCGAAATAGGTATACGTGGGGAAGGGTTGGGAGGGGAAGGGGTCGTAAGGGAAAGGAGGAATAGGATAGCAAAATGTCTTCTTGCCTCAACCTCCCGTCCCTGTATGTCTTCAAACAGCAAGTCCTCTCCTGAGAAAGTGTCAAAAAAAAACTGGCAGAATACGATACCCTCTCACCAAATAGCAAATACGGGACACTGGGAACCGCTCAGCGGATGGTTGAGCCTTTTCACTTCCTCGGTTCAACTGATAGTAGGTAGTTCCTCTAGTGGAACACGAAATTATGCTTGACAACCCAGTGAAAAGCTTCCAACTGTAGGATTTTCTCCCTTTAATTGTCAATTTTTCTTAACTACTTCTCTTTTTCGATGTTCCTTCTTTAGTATGTCTATTCTCTGTATCTCTTCTGTATTTTCTCTTTTCTATATCTGTACTTCTACTCTCTACGGATTTCTCCTTCTCTTCATAGTCTCTTGTTTTTCTTCTTCATTTGTTCATTCTCCTTCTCTGCCCATCTTCGACATTCACCTCCAACATCTGTTGGCAGAACAAAACAATAGCTATCGAAGTAACTTGTCGTTGGGAGTAAGTAAGTAGAGTTCCAAGGCCTATTAACGACAGAGATACGACGTGGCAACGGTTGCGCTCTTGAAGCTGCGGTTGTGTTATACATAGCAGTGTGGACAGACTAGCACACTAATGGATGGAGACTAAAAAGGGTAGGGCGAAAGTGGACCGACTGGGAGAAATGCAGACAGGGGTAGAAGTAGGGCGTGCACAGCAAGACAGGATAGGGACGGACAGGCACAGAAGTAGACGGATTGTGGACAGGTCCTCGGACATATTACAGATGTAGGGGGAGGCAGAGCGTGGTAGGCAGATGGTAGGGAGGAGGTGGAAGGGTGTAACAGGGGAAGGGGCCGAAGACAGAAGCGGAGAGTGGAGAGAACGGGTAGAAGCACGGGGCGGGTAGGCGTGAGTGAGAGGGGGAGTGAGAGCTCCGGAGAGACAGCAGGCGGGTTTAGATGCTCCAACTAGTATGTCAATTATGCATGCCCGCGTCTGTCTTGAGCATATACTCACCCCCTCCTACTCCCATGTGCCTACCCCCACCCGGTCCTGCTCATCCGCGCCTTCCCCTCCCCCACTGCTGCCTGCACTCCCCCTTCCTCAGCGTGCGGTCATCCCCTTCCCCCTTCTCACCTGTCCACCGCTCCCTGTCCACCTCCATTTCTGCTATGTTCGCGGCAACCTTCCCCCTTCAGTACGTCAGCGTCCGCCTCCACCTGTCCCGCCTGTCTTGAGCACATCCTCTCCACCTACCTCTGTCTGCATGTCTACAACCCGGTCCACCCATGAGCTACCCAAGTCCGTCTTCACTGTTGTGTCAACACTACTGCCCATGTAAATCAAGGATGCTGCTCCAGGAAGAGATTGCAGTTGGTCCAGTCATCGTAAAAATGTCAAAGCATCCCCCCACCGCCCGTGTGTTTTCCGCGGGTTTAGGTACCTAATTGATCGACAGCCTAAAAAGATGAAAGGAGGACAGTCAGCTGAACAAAGTTGAACAAAGAGCGTGAGAAAACGAACAGGAATATGAGAACGGCAATGAACAGTAGATGCTTGCAGGAACAATAGGCCGATGTCAGACTTTGCGAATCGCGCGATTCGCTAGCGTCCGCGGTCGCGTTGCGGTACCAGCCAATTGAGTGATTCACTGGCCGCGACGCGACCGCAGACGCTAGCGAATCGCGCGATTCGCAAAGTCTGACATCGGCCATAGAAGGGAAGAAAAAGAATACAGGAATGTCAAAATAGGAGAAGGCAAAAATGGGAAAAGGCAGAAATGACACTAGACACAGTAGAAAGTTGAGAGGACTTAAAGCAGCTCAACCCTACCGCTAGCCTATTTCCAGCAATTTACGACCTCCAGCGCGGGTCCCACACTCCCTCACCACCCCCATCGGCCTTAGAATGTAGCCGCCTCGCATCACGATCACTACTTCACCAATATGCATTTTTTTTCTTTATAGTATTTGAATTTTACGAAACCTTGATTCGGTCGAAACAGGGGTGGGGGAACTGGAAAACAAGGCTACCGTTAAGTTTTCAAGACATTTGCCAGAAGAGCCGTCCAAAACGACCCAGTTTCGTGTGACTACGACCCCTTATTCTTCCACAGATACCACCCTCTTCGAACTCAGTTAGCCTTCGTCACCTAAATCGAAAACACCTTCCAAAATGACAAATACAGCCCTCCCTCTCCCTTGGAACTTGTACTAACAGACAGTTGATCCTCCTTGGAAACAGCTTAAAGCCACAACGAGACGTACGGAAGAATCCAAAAAAATGAGTGGTTTGAAAGAAAAGGGATAAGTACTGTATTCAGTAGTCGAGGAAGAGGTTAATTTCCCCTTCCTTTATTCATACCCCCCAACCCAAGCGCCACGGCCCAGCTAGGATGTCGTGGATTCTACGTAATTTCCAGTTCCGCCCACTTTTCACTCCAAAGCTGCTGTATATGTCGGGCGATGACTGACAAACGGCCGATGTTTCCAAGTTTTCATCAATTCACACCAATCCATTCTAAAACCACCCCCCTTCCCCCTTGTGTGGCAACCACGACCACGAGAACGACCCCCTACAAGCTTTGTTAGCCTTTGTCAACGTCAAATCGAAATCCCCTTCCCAAGATCGCAAATACAGCCCTCCCCCATCGTTGGTACTGTACCAAAGACGGTGGCCCTGCTTGGTAACCGCTAAAAGCCAGCATGCGAGACGTATGGAAGGATCTAAAACATGAACGGTTGAAGAGAAAAACTTCCTAGAGCAGAATAAGTGAGATAGTCGTGTAGAATCGGACGCTGTCAAGTTCCGATTTCAGCAGTCAAACGAAGAGCTGATTCCTTCATTTTTTCCTCATTTTCCCTACCCCAACTTGTTCGTGGGTTGCCCTAATGTAGCCCCACAATGATGGCAACAACGCCCATATTCCCAGTGAGCAGCAATTTTGATTCATTTTTCTATGGACAGAAGCGTAAAACACCTTCAATGGAGGCGAACCGAGTGGCGGTAGGGTAGACGGAGCAGTAGGTATGCAGACAGAAGGGTAGAGAGAATAGCACAGACAGACGGGCAGGAAGAGACAGCGACAGAACGCTGGCAGACAGGAAGGTTGCCACGGACATATACAGACGGATGGAGGCGGACAGACAGTTGGACAGATAGGTGAAGGGGGACATGGAAGGGCCGCCTGCAGAAGGACGAGCACAGACAGACAGGGAAAGATGGGTAGACGGAGGGGCAGACACATGGGTGGGGAGAGACACGGACAGAGGAAAGGACACGGACTGACGCTGACCAACACCCACCTGGACGTAGTCTAGGACGGGCACGACACCAACACGGACTGACGGACACAAGGACACAGACGGACGTGGACAGACACTCACCCGTGGACGTGGCATGCAGACGGACGGACGACACCCACACGGACGGACGAACAAGGCGGTCGCAGGCGACGCCGATCCATTTGGCAGAAACTCCGTGAAGCCGTCTCCTTGGACTATGACCGCCCTTCTGGGTCTGAAACAAACCGAATCAAGCACAGAGGAAAAACAAGTGGGAAGGATTTATCTTTACCTGTAGTCCTTGCCGCCTTGGTCTGTGGATTGCGTAAGACCGATGTCAGACTTTGCGAATCGAGCGATTCGCTAGCGTCCGCGGTCGCGTCGCGGTACCAGCCAATGCTCGATTCGCTGGTACGCGACGCGACCGCGGACGCTAGCGAATCGCTCGATTCGCAGTCTGGCATCGGCCTAAGACCGCGCCAATCCACGAGATCGTCACACACCTGAAAATCGGCGCATATCAGAGAGGCAGTCAACAAAATCGAATATTTATTGTCAGCTTACTGTTATGAAAATCGATACATTATGTATATAGTAAAATTTATAGTAAAATAACTATCATAAATTGAAACGAAATCCCTACCTGAGGTAAGGTGTGTAACGGCGGGACTTCGCGGTAATTCTTTCATACCTGCAGTCCTCACAGCAGTTACCAGTGGATCGCCTTTGACTACTGCGATCCGTAAGATCGTCACAC
>MU868896.1:26708-40829 GCA_036418205.1 Ostertagia ostertagi | reverse complement strand
AAGGTGCACATTTCTGTACGCAGCATGAGACGCTGAACTCAAATCTGCTTTCATTATCTGCTGAACTCTTCTCTGAAAGGAGTTACGGAGGGTTTTTGTTGCCGCCCTTGATTTTCAGTGTCTTGCCTGCAATCACATGTTAGCTCCATTATAAAAGTATCGAAAGAAGAACCGAACAGCCGATGGGGTGAGCTTCGGTAGCGCAGTTGGTAGCGGTCTTGCTTCTCAAGCAAGGGGTTGGGGGTTCGGTTCCCCCGGGTTTGGTGTTTTGCTTTTTTGTCAACATGGCTAAAAAGCCTTTTTGAATCCGTTATTTTATCAATGGTCGCCCGACGCTACATCTACGAAGAGTTTGCAAGCAGATCCTCTTAAGTTTAAGCACTACTTGTCTGTGAGTGCCCATGGTGCCCGTAGTGCAGGTGCTATGCTTTTCCGTGGCAAGTAGGTACGATATTCGTATTCAGGGGATCAAACTACCCTAAAACGAGTTTTTCGCCAAATCTGAGGTCATGAACTAATTGAGAAAAAGCGGAGCAGTGATGGGATTACCACTCCTCAAACTCCACTTTTTTGGGTTGACCAATCATGGACGACGGGGGAGAGGAGAGGGGTTGTATTAGGAAATAATGCCTTGCAGATCTTTGGATGATGCAGACGGGCAAGCCAGACACAATTTTTGTCTATTTATGAAAAGTTTGAAAGGTTTATTCTACCCAAGTGCCAGCCTTTTGTAATGGATTGGTGGATCGGTAAGTGACTGCCCAAATTTTCGAGGTTAGGTCAAAATTTCAGAATTCGCTAGAAGTTTGCTCAAAGGGAGAGTCTGGACTCCCTGATTACGAATATCATACTTGTTCGAAGCAAAAATGCCTGGCGCCTGCGCTACAAGCGCCCAAAGTAGTGAGGAGCGATGCCGCCCAAGTTCGTTATTAATTGCCCTTAATTCTTTGTACTGTTAACTATACGCAAGCATGTTGGACTAGCGATGTTAGGAATCTTCCTAGCTATCTTACTGCAAACGGCAAAAGAACAAACTCGCCAGGGAGTCGATCCCCTGACCTCTTTTTCGTGAGCCTCGACCACAGCCCCTGCGCTTTTCTGCTTCATAATTCCTTTCAGAGAAGAGTTCAGCAGATAAGGAACACATATTTGAGCTCAGCGTCCCAAGGCGCGTATAGACATATACATCTCATTTGAATTGGCCAAATGACCTTTCCTGGTAGGACTCATGCTTACAATTTGTCAATATTCTATCTATTAAAACTTTGCAGCTGGGGTTGTTCCAGCTGTAACATATTCGAAGATACTTTTTCCCATCAATCTTTCGCACAGCTACTC
Source organism: Ostertagia ostertagi (assembly GCA_036418205.1). Taxonomy (NCBI): domain Eukaryota; kingdom Metazoa; phylum Nematoda; class Chromadorea; order Rhabditida; family Trichostrongylidae; genus Ostertagia; species Ostertagia ostertagi. Next base: position 39,491 of record MU868896.1, on the reverse strand, counting down.
AGGGAAGAAATTCCTATACACCGTAAATCCTTGTGACTGTAGTTATTGCCTGATCATCTGAAATTTCTTTTGCCGCGGCAAAGTCAACTGCCCACTTTTTCTATGCAGCATTTAGTCATTTTTGGCTACTTCTGCACTCCAAGAAAAGGTATATTAGCGAAACAGATCGGATCAGAACTATCTAGTTCTCCAACTTAGATCTACGTCTGAAGCCACTCTGATCCGGCCCTTTGAGCTGTATTCATGACTAAATGCTCCGCGATTTCAGTAGAATGACTTACAAACAGCTCCAGCCTTTTCTCGTCTTGTCGTTGCATATCAAGGTACCAAAACAACTTGTTCAGTTTAATAGTTCCATGTTTGTAACAAGTCCGCACGCCTGCATACTGCCACTGAAAATGTGAACTGAAAATACCCGAAATTCAAGCACTGCACGTTAAATTCAGAATAAAGGCTTAACACGTTGACGACCGCGCTCATTTTCACTGTCTGGACCGCGCGCATTATTCTGACCAGCACGAATGTGACATGACGTCATATCACACGGTCTAAACGAGAACGCCTTTTTGGAGAAATATTTGTTTGTAATCTTTCTTGTGTGGTAGTGTCAGATTTCAATCTTGGCCATTGCAGCGATATTTGCGATTTAAGAGCGCGTCTAAAGGCTAAAGCTGATGTGCGTGTAAGAAGATAGCCTCGTAGGATCACTTCCTGGTCCCTGTATTTAGAGCTTACAGAATGATGTTGGATTGTAATCGGACCTATATTTCGAAAATCACTCACAGTGTCAGAAAGTGATAAAAAACACGGCCCGGTGACCGCGCCGCGGCGATCACGGTGGGTGGTCCTAATTTGACCGTTCTACCACTGCTCCGGATTGGCAAGAATGACGCGAAAAGTATCTTATATATTATATAAGGCCCAGTGAAACACAAGTAAACGGTTCTCTACTTCGGATTAGACTCTCGTCATCGTCACGCCGCCATCACCGTTCGCCGTCGCCAGTTCAACGCCCAGCTCCACCACTTCGCCGCTCAATTATTCTATCTATTCTCATTCTATTCCAATAAGTTATTCGCTGTTAATAGTTCTATAAAATTGCTCAAGTTGAAGAGTTCTTCTGTGGCACTCTGAGTAAAAACACAACATGGTCCACACACTCCCACACCACAGGAAATTTTTGAGCTACAACCTCAAGATTTGCGGAAATGAGGCAGGGAGCGCAAAAGAAAAACATGTCCAACACGCAAAAAGCGGACACTATAAAGTATGCGTCAAAGAAGCGTCAATGATGCTCCCGTGCTCCTCGCAAAAGTGTCCCTCTACCCGTAGTAAAACTATTCTACAACAGTTTTTTTTGGTACGATGCTTTCAGAAAAAATTATAAAAACCAATTATTCAAAACAATTTTTCGCAAACTCGATAAGCCCCCCCATTAACCAACAGCTTCTTTTCTAGGGACGCGCCCACGCTTATCTTGTAGCAATGTCAACGAGGGTATACATATCCACATAAACAAGTTCCACTAAATAAAAAATATCTGCAAATGTTTGAACCAAGCTTACAAAGACTATAGACATGCATCTAATGTCACACTGTCCTGCACTGCCGAGAGTGTGGTGTTACATCATACCATTCCGTCGTCAACGTGTTAATGACCAAACCGAAAAATTAACGCTCAATGGCAAAAGATAAAACATAGTGTAAAAAGGCAACAAGCGTACAGCTGTGAAACGACTGAGACGCTCCCGAGTATGCCATTCGGTCCGGCTTTCGGAATAGTCCTGAAATGGACTGGTAGGCAACTATTGATAGATTCGACGTAACCACAGACAGGAGTTATCCGCATACCTGAATGAATAAAAATAAATCACCTCACTTGCTACAACAGGCTTCTTTTGCGTATTTATTGTTGGACTGGTGGATTGGTGATCTCTTTGCCTACAAAGAAACTCGTCACTATCTAAGAAACAATCTGAATAAACCGCGGGTTCACATATGCGGAACGGTCTGGGCATCGACTAAGATGTAGGAAGCACGCAACAGCAAGACAAAGCTCACTCGCCAAAACGGGCGTTCATGTACCAAAACAGGTGATACCGAAGTCAATTGTCTAATTCGCTTTCAGAACAGCTCAGAAGCCGGGAAAATGAGTGAGGGATGCAAGAAGTCGCGACAGTTTTCTGGAAATGCCATACTGAGGTTGGGTCATATGCGTTAACAAGCAGACTAGTAAATTCTGAATATTATAACCCGGGTGTTAGTTTAACCCTGACATAGCGAGCAAAAAATAAAAATTGGTGGCGGTGAAGCGCACTGAAAGGAGGCGAAAGTGCAACTTGCATAGTGGAGGACTGCCACCGCTCAATGTCCTTTTTCACAATAACTAAGCTATGCACCAATCGACATTCCGCCATGATGACAGTAGTACTAAAGCACCATTTGAGTACGGGTCCTAGTGAATATCACAGGTACCACCAATCCATGTAAGAATCATTTTCATTGGAGTTTTGTCTTTCGAGATAGCGTTAAGATGATAAAAAGAAAGGCAAAAATTCATAACGCATGACACAACATTAATAATTAACCAGATGTACATAACCAGCTCTGGAAGAGCTACCACAGGTAATGAAAGCATCCAACAACCACACCGGCACTGAAAATTTAGGCACTCATGCGGTTTGTGGTGGGGGGGGGGGATGGGGGAGAAGACTTCAAGTCATTGCGCCACAGTGCTTGAGATTAAATCTTAGGGATGGGAAGGCATCCTAGGGGAGCTTGCGAGCGATCTTTCTTTTCCCTGGCATTCCTTCATTCTCCGAGCCAGCAGAGTCACTTACCATCCGGCCATGTTTTCGATCTCACCCCCCCCCCCCCCAGAAGACAACCGACATTCCTACTTCAGCAATTTTGGCAAAATGGAGAATCACATGTGTTAATGGCTTTCCTCAATACCAATCCACTCACACTTTACAGTCAACCAGATTGGTCCCCGTCAAACGCCGGAACCTTCTTTCCCTGCGTAGCCTTTGCGTCCTCCGCTGTGGTCCCTTCCACCTGTGACGCCAACCCCTCGTGCAGTTGACGCGCATGCAAAGAAAGGCGTTTCATATAGTAGAGGGCATCGCCCTAATCATGAAATGACGGTGGAATGACGTATCAATACCTAAACATAACCTAAAGTCTGTTAAGGTAAGACTCTTGCTTTTCGCCCCCCCCCCCCCCCCACCATTCCCTTCTCTCTCAATTGCCCTAGCTACCACTACACGCAACCATGTGGAATGACCGGAAGTGTACTCAGTGGGTGTTTATTACTATATGCCTGGTAGGGTATTGATCATACTTAATGTCCTATTGAAAACATTTGATAGCTCAAGCCCTTGAGCTAGCCCCATTCTGTCAAACGGGTTGTTTATTCACCTAGCATGCCCTTGTCCATCCACTCATTTTGTGTGTGCGGAAGAATGACATGAGCATACACACCCGACACACCAAGTTAGACGTCTTATAAAATAGAAGGATTTTACATCTACACAATGATGCAGTATTTCTTCTAAAGGCTTCTTTAAGGACTATACTGAGGTAGGTGGGCGGCTCAATGTTCAACAGTAAATTTGCAACGACTCAGTCACTGAGACCAGACATCACGCTTTCTCCATGGTTTTGAGGTCATTTATTGGTTAAACCTGCTCAAGTTAGAGTAAAGCGCTGTCTTCCAATACAGGATTAATTTTTATGACTCCCGACCCCCAAAACTTTTACAAATTTGCAACACAATGAAATGCATAAAAACTCTCACCTCAGTTTTCGAGTATTCGTGGGATGTGCTTCTTCTGTAAATGTTATCCTCGTTCCAATAAGTAGAAGCTAACTATGGGAAGGCGCAATGGTCCACGCACTCCAACTAGGTTGCTCCAATCGCAATGCCGGTTGGCAGGCGGCCAAATTGCATCTACCGTGTTCTTGAACACTTTTCCACGGAGGACCCTTTAATCCCAAGATGAGCATCACAGTGAATCGATACTCATTTGGACGTCCGCCAACGATAATAAAATCGTTTTTTTTTTGGTGGAATGTGCCCACACCTATTCGGGTGTTGTGCCGTATGGTTGTCGTGAGACATTTTCAATACTTTTGAATACAGTAGAAGTAATTTCGACCACGTCCAATGAGGCCCTTGGTCGGACGTTTTGGCGTAGTTTTCAAATACAGGCCGTGAGTCGCCGATTAACCACTTATTCCTGTCTTTATCTTCCTGTACTTTGTTAGGGTGGCCTCTTTGCTGAATGCTTTCCGTTTTATATGGTTCGTGTCTTATAATTAACTGCGACAAATTAGGGACACGTGTTTGATAATGCGTCGCAATTTCTCATTGTTTCTTCGTTGTTTTTTCTAATAATACAATTGCTTTGATTGACTCAGCCATCGTGAAAGTTGTGTATTTCTAAAGTCATGTTGTTGTGTTAGCTGAGTTGTTCGACAGTAGTTTTTGATGCGCAATCTTTCTCATACATTTTCAGTCTGTGCTGTATTTTGCCATGATTCTGGTGCATCGTCAATAATCGAATGTTCACACTCCGCAAGCTGCTCGCAGGCCGCCTGGCAGTATGCAGCCTGGTGCTCCTGTTCAAAGTCAAGCGACATTCATGCGAAGGAAAAGTGAATGTTGATAAGATTATAATTATAACTTCACTTGAACGATTCCTCATCTTCGGTAACGGTGCTTGAAAACCCTCGTTTACATCTAATGTCATGCGCTGGTCATTGGTGATTCCCATTTCAACTTGAATTTTTTTCTTCGTATTAGAGGGTGACATGATGTCATCTCCGTCAGCACGCACAAGCACTCAAGTGTCCTGATAAGTTCGCTAGTGGAGATTCGGCCACATAAATATATTACATGAATTTAAATGGTATTCAAAACTCAGTAATCTACTTTAAGCATTGAAAATTCGGGTGTCCAGTTATAACGAGCAATTTTCCTTCAAGTATCTAACACACCAGTCTGTTTAAGTGCGGAGGAGCCACGATCCCCCGACGTAAAGAACTTGAAGTGGAAGGGTGATGTCTTGGCTGTGAATCGTGTGCAGTTGTAGTGTACAAGCGATTAGAGTAGTTGATTGACCCCGGGTTACCTCACTATTTTTAATTCTTTGAGATCAGTGTCGCATGGATTTTCTTCCTCATTTTAGACTCGCTGCCTATGTGTACGAATACTTGGTCATCTCTGGAGCTACGAAAACTGCCGAAGTGTTCAAAGAAGAAGTTTTGAATGTGAGAGCATAACTTTTCCGCACTGATCATAATATAAAATCGCTCTTGCTTTATCTCGCAATCTTTTAGAACGTTCCCAACGGAGCCATCAAGCCCAGTGAGATTGGTCCAGGATTCTTGCAAAACTGGTGGATGTGAGTGTATACAATATTTGGGGGGGGGTGGGGGGGGGGGGTGGTTCATGCCGTACTTCATATACTCTGTTGTAGCAGCCTTTTTCCATCCAGCTACTTTTTATAAGAGTTTTGCCCCTTTTCTATTCCAATAAACTACTAATTCATCGAGGCCTCTACCCCTTATCCTTTGTGTCAGGCTGTTTTGGGATCTTTATTGTGCAGCTCCTGAACGGAGAGATGGACCCGATGGTCAATCAACGCAGGAAGCTAAAGCCTTTCATGACTTCGTGCGTATCTCATCTTTAGGCTCACTGTAGACAGCAGGCTACAGATGTTTTGCAGACATAATTTTATCATTTTAGGGATTCGTTCCTGGTGGTTTTTGGGCCGCCCGGACCAAGTGATGAACGGAATGCACGGTCCTGGGGTAGGTCATTTAAGTCATGTCACAATGCTTTGTTTGCTTTTCAATTTCTTCTAACTCGTCATTCATCTACTCCTTAAGGGTTCTTTTTTAGTTGGTCTCATGAAGCTTGTATGCGCTCATTTGTTTCACCCATTGTTTTAACTCATGCCAGCGCGCCGCGGATTTGAGATGGCGATAGGTCGCATCTCGAGGTAATAGACGCGCAATGCGACAATGGGCATGGTGAATGCAGTGAGAGTGCCAGACGGTCAGGGTGACACAGCGCACGCACTCAGCGAATAAATCAGACGTGATAGTCAGAGATGCAGAGCCCGGTCAGTTTTGTGGTGAACGTTTCGAATTCATCGTCGAAAACATGTGAAGCGACTAGGCGTGTAGAAATAGAAGTGACAGAGTGGGAACAGTGGTCGTGAGAGTAACACCTGCGTCTTTCAATTTGCTAGCACTTACTTCGAAGGAATTTGATGTCGGTGTCGAGTCGTTGTTCATTAGCTGTAGAGTGAATTGCTTGTATAGTGCCGTCATCTTAACCATCCAAAAATAAATGAAAGGGACCATTCCAAGCGTTGCTTTTTCCTCTGATGTGCATATCACATTCATTTTATGTTAATCTTGAAATCTCAGACATTGGGCTTGTTAATCCTGAGAAATGCGTAGTGATCATTTAGTATTAGAGTATTGTTAGGAACTCTATCCTTTCTAGACGATTTCTTGAGTTATTTTTTTACCCATTCGTCAACTGTGATAGATGAATTCAATCGAGTAGCCTTGGCATAATCCTACGAACCGTGCAAAGAGCAGAACACTGGTGAGCAGTACTTGTTGCTATTGCGTCGACTTTTCGAAGACTGTTTTTACTCGGTCGTTCTTGCACTTAGTTTTTGACTAATCAAAACATCAATAGTGTCGAGATGCTGATCAACTGATAATTATAATTTCCTAATAGTAATTAGATTTGACAAAGGCTACTTAAATCTAAAAGGAAATAGCTAATGTGCAGCTTTTACGAGAGCAGTGTTTCCGTAGCGTCGCTTTAGTAATCTGATTTTGTTCACTTCTCTTTGTAGACCGAAGTTAACCTTAAATTCGTTCGATTTTCAACTTGAGGGCGAGAAAGGGGTCGAACGACCTGCGCGTGTTTTTATCGCCACGTAATATAGGTCGCAATTTCAATACTGGCGAATAAGGTCGTATCGGCGAGGACAACGAGGAACTGCTAAGTGAACACGAAATTCGCGGGATGTGAATTTATTGTCGAACAAATGTTACTGGTTATCATTTCCTAACTTGTCATATCAAGAATTCCGGAAGATTTAATTACACAGTACTACGGGTGATTTACTGTGCTATCTTGCGCGACCTGTTTGGGTGACATCGAGTGGGGGTCAGTGAAAACAGTTTCTAGCAACCGTTCCTGAATTGCACATTGAACTTTTTCTATTCTGTTCTTTGTCCATGCTTTGAAGTTAGCTTCTGCGTTGTAGCGTCTCCAAAAGACTTCGGCTAGGTTCTACACGGTGAACTGTTTTCTGGATGGAGTAATAAAATCACACCCCGGTGTATTGTAAGATTGGAGTAATTTCTTTGATGAAGTCAGTAGTATAGGATTTGTGATATAAATTTTCTTTGCGCACCCTACACTGCATTTGCCGACGACATAAGAAATGTTGGGGTCCCTTCCGATACAGCAATAGCGGTAATGTGTTTAGCAGACAGAAGTTGAGAATAGAGCTACGCAGATAGCTTCAGTGAAGTGGGTTGGGAGGCAACTAACCCGTTGCAACTGTTTTTTTTTTCTTGAGATTTTCAACGAGATAGTCCACGTTGGGAGTGAACTCACTTTGAGGCAATGTTTTGCAGTTCATAAAGCGTGCACGTTTTCTCCTGGTGTCTACTTCAGAATCTTGTGAAGTAAACAGGCGTAGCGATACTATTTGCGATCTGTCTTCATGGATGAGGTCTTCCGCACCGAAACCAATTGAATTATTCATATTTCAAATCATGATAGCACACGATTCGTGAGAATCGAAGCACGTGTGATGTATGCCGATATCTTGCCTTCCTCGAATTCAATAATTCATTAAAGAAACCCTTCCTGGACAACTCTTGTATTGTTTCCCAACACGAGTATGTCTGTTGTGATCACTGCACACAACATGCAAAGTTTCGCACAAAGATTCAGTTCCCGAACAGAAACAAACTCCCAAAAACTACGCCCTATGGACAATCGAAGGTAAGTGGCGCGGAGCCAGAGGTGGGGCGTGGAAATGGTTTGCCTTGGAGCGGCTACGTATCAGACGAGGCGATGAAAGAATTGGGTTGAAGCGTACGATTTGGAGAGTAGAGACGAATCGATCGATTGAATAGGATGGAGTAGAAGTGTAAGATGTGAATGATATAAAGCTGAAGGTTCCAGGAAATAGTTTGTAGTGAACGCACTCCAAGAACCAAGTGAAGCATCTCCGTCGCCAGCATTTGTGAAAGAGATCCGTGGGCAACGCGTAGCAGCCCTCTCGGTTTTTTGAATTTTTTTATAAAATAAATGCAATCTTTTGTGTTCTTTTCGTTCTAATCGTGAACGATGGATCCCAAGCCAGTGAGTCATGGGTGCGATAGAATCACGATTTTTCTGTGGATTGCTTCAAGGAAGAAACGTGCATCGCGGAGTCTGCTGATGTTCTGTGTTGATGTTCTGCTTGGTTTGTGGGTGGGGTAGTATTCAAGTTGTCCTGCGAGGTAGGGTCGGCTAGGTCTAACTGAAAGAGTTTCTGAAGATTTTTTTCTTCAGAATTTTCAGGGAGTTCTGGAATTCATTCGATTTTTTTTCAGTTTTCACCTTACTTCTTTACTCACTCACAAGCAATGCCGTCGATATATCCCCCTCCTATCTACATGAGCTCTTTCGTGAAGTGATAAGAGAAGGACAATGTTGGAGATGTTGAAGCCAAGGGAACTACATCATTAAATCTGCCTTATCGCTAGACTTGGCCCTGATTCTTGTGCTTTTACTGGATGTGAAGTAGTGATTGTAACAGCGATCCGGTTATGTCGGGTAGGCATTCTTCGTCATTTCAGTATTACATTCATGTCACAATCCGTCTCTTTTGCGGTTATGACCGTTTTGGCGCGTACTTTGGGAAGAATCTCTAATGGCGAATGCAAGAAATCCTTGTAATAAGAAATCTTGCGCAATCAGTGGGCTATTTGAAATGTAATCCGCTCGCATTTGTCTCTCATCTTTCATCATATTTTCGTGCGTTTTTGTCGCCTTCGTATGCCTGGGGCGTGTTGTGGTAGTCCATGAAAAGATTACTGAAGTGACGAGTAGTTATGGGCGAGTCACCAGACGGTGGGAGCCGAATCAAGGGTAAAGGGGGCGGCGCGAGAAATTGGGGGAGAGATGCCGAGGAGGTTTGTGAGGAACCGCGCCCTCAGAGGGGCACGGAACAAACACAGACGTGTTTTCAAGACTTGCGTACTCTCATGCGAAGCCGGATGTGAAGAAAACAGGAATGCGTCTGTTAAAATGAGGGTGTGGAAGGGGCCAGTAGAATGTTGAAAGAGATTAGTCGAGTGACAGATTCGGTTTAAATGATGATATTTTTTACCTTCTACCGAAATGCCTCATCCTCGGATTTCAAGCGCGCCTTTCGCTGGCATGTAGGAGGGTTGGTAAGCAAAAGTGTATTAAAATAAAGCCTTCACCGTCATCGTTGGGTTTTCTTTTCTGAGTGCACTTTGCATCGGTCGTGGAAGCGATAACTACCCATACGTCGCCGTTTTTATCATGCTAGTGTTTATTTCATACCGGCATGAAACCTCCTCATTGGCCGAACTTTGTTCTCTAGATAAACAGGGCGAAAGATGTCAAGTTTTCTGATATTTTACGTTCCTTTGGTTTTTTTTTCAAGGTGCGCTGCTTTTGCTTTTTTACTGTCTAACGTTCCTATAGCGGATGCTGCCACTATAAACAAGCGGCTTCCAAAAGCGAACTCTGTTTTTACTGTTAATCAGTCTGGAAACAAATACTCTTCTGGTTGTAAAAACTGGAATTTCAACCATCTTACTCAAAAGGGCTGTAAATTCCAGTTCTGCTTTCTGCTCGCGGCCTAGTTACGAGCTTTTTTGAAAACGCTCGTGGTCAACAGTGCAAAGGTTCTATAAAGGCAGAAATGAACTCCATCACCCAACAATTATTTTATATTTCTTTCATCTGTCTATTTTTCGTAGAATATTGTCGACATCTTTCATTCATTTGCGATTCATTCAGAGTATGAAATGGCTTGAAGTAGGTGCCTACCTATTCACAGAACTAAATCCAAATCAATTGGTGGGCTAGATATGACAGTAGCGAGCGCTTCACAGGAGTAGTTCATGCTTCTGGCATTTATTTGAAAAAGTCAATTTTGTTTTTGTTTTTCATTGTTAAGTGCGTGCTGTTTCTGGCCGCAGAGCACCATGCCGAAGTTATCACATAATGCTGAGTGCTTGGAGCAACGCGTTATGGGCAGGACGCTTTGCTCCAGCCAGGATTAGAACCCCATCTTTCGCAGGGGCTACCAATTACACTACTGAGTTGCCCTTCCCCTAATTCGGCTTGATGTAATCCGCTTCTTTCGCGGCCGCTGAAGTAGGGCTAGGTCCTACAGGAGTGCCAACTTCTCTAGAGCGTACTTTTTCGTCAAACTTGGTTTCTTCAAAGGGCCTTGTAAACGTCTTTTGCATACATAACATAACTACATGCAGCTATCTGTCATCTTTGTGAAATTGCACGTCTTCCACTTTTTCTAAATTGAAAAAAAAAATCAGTTCCTCGAAGATGCTTCCATACCTGCTGCCCCTAGTAACAGTAGATATGCAATTCATTCTTATTGTGTGAAGGATTGCTTAAACATTTTCAGTTTCCTGGCGGACCGGGAATGGGAATGCCTGGACCAGAGGCTATGATGCCAGGTTGGTAGACGACTTTTAGTTAATTGTGATTGGATTCTTTGCACTTCATTGCAATTGTGATTTTTTTTTTTTATTCAGGGCATCCAGGTGGTCCAGGATTTCCTAGTCGATTCCCAGGAAGAGCCGGTTGTCCACCGGGCGCTATGCCTCCAGGCGGATTTGGAATGTTCCCCGGTGATCCGAGAGCAATGCCTGGCCAACGGATGCCACCGAATGCGGCAATGCGTATGCCGCCCGCTTCATTCGCTCCTGCTGGAATGCGACCAGGTGCGCCAGGAGGACCACCTCCTCCACAAGGTATCTTTTTCGGCATGTTTCCTAAGTTTCATGCTGAAATTTTGTCGCATGATTGATTAAGGAATGAGATATGGTGCGCCACCTGGTGGAGCGTTCATGGATTCTCCAGGACAGGCATTTCCACCCGGTGCTGGCATGATGCCAAACGGTGGTGGTGTGATGTGCTCGCAAGCGCCGGTCGGTATGTCTATGTCCTCTCCTGGAATGCCGCCTGCTGGCGCAGCTGATCCTCATGGATTTATGATGAGCGGTATGCCGTCAAGCTCCACTGCCATGCCTGTAAGTCCTTTGCATTGTGTTGCTTACACTATATAGGGCATAAGCATAGAATGTGACGGGTAAACTGTTGTCCTTGATCCTAATTTTCTGCATTTTAAACGGCTGAGAATTACTTTTTTCTTCTCCCGTCTTCGCCACATTTGTCCACATTTTTAACGGATCCATAATGATGAATGAATTTGATCGTTGTTGCAGTTTGGTATGGGAGATACATCAGTGACCATGGGTAATGGTATGGGACCAGGAGGAATGGGGCGGGCCGGGTACTACTGGCGGTCCTGATGGCGGGCCGCTGACAGGGTTGCTGAACGGTGAAGAGCTGAAGCAGTCACCTGCCTCGACTCCTCGAGGTGGTGTGAACGGTGGAACACCGGCTCCGCCAGGATCAGCTCACAGTATGCAGCCCGCGTCCGTACCTGGAGGAGCTGAACTAATGGATCAACAGAGCACTAAAGTAAGTCTTTCTTATCTCAGAACATTTTAGCATTATTGACCTGATAATAACTATTGAGGGTAGGTGATGATTAAAATGTTTACATTATAGATTCACGACTTATATTTATTGACGGTTACAATCTGATGAGGAAGAAAAATCTTTGTCACTGTTACTGCATTGCCCTCGCACTGAAACTTTGTTCTGCGCGAAATTTGCATGGCTTGAGGCTTTAAGTTGACGTCGATTTCGACATAGTAATTGAAAGATACCGTTTCTAGGCAATTGAAGCATAGGCATTTCTCTTCCACCTAATGAAAAAAAAAACACATTCTCTCTCCTGGCATCGTAACCAGTACAGAGTGAACTTACGCACATTCAATTCCTTTTTGTATCTGGGTGGTGCATCATAATCTAAATGTTGAACAACAATTGGAGGCTCCAAAAAATTTATTTCAAAAAGCTTCAAAAGGACTTAATCTCTAAAGCTTTCCAAAATAATTGCGATATTTTGCCAAAACCTTATGACGGCTATCGGATCAGGACCATCTGGAGATACATCAATATCTATCCCGTAATCTAGTTCAAAGCTTATGAGTCAGTGCTGAAAAACTATATCCGGTAGGCAACCACTTAGATGTTTAACCCATCACGGACGCGACATGCTGTAATATTCGCGTGCGCCACCTTGTGGCGCACGCCGCCACCCAGGGTAGGGTTTATGTAGGCTTATGCGAACAGCAGGGTTAAGACGGGGCTAAAGTAGGTGTCCGTGTCTCATCATTCAAAAGAAGAGATTTCCGTTGACGACAATGTTCGTAACCGCCTTTCCGCTCTAAAACTAGGGTGCAAAGAATGAATGGAAGCTGTAGGTGACATTATCGAAAAATGCGAAACAACAACCCCGAGCAAGGATGTGGCTATATTTAGGGGAAGGGGTCTCGGGACGTGCGAACCATGGGTAAGCCACCCATCAAATAATAAACTTATGTAAATTAAAGACA
>MU868896.1:5292-16121 GCA_036418205.1 Ostertagia ostertagi | reverse complement strand
TTTTTTACCTTCTACCGAAATGCCTCATCCTCGGATTTCAAGCGCGCCTTTCGCTGGCATGTAGGAGGGTTGGTAGCAAAAGTGTATTAAAATAAAGCCTTCACCGTCATCGTTGGGTTTTCTTTTCTGAGTGCACTTTTGCATCGGTCGTGGAAGCGATAACTGCCCATACGTCGCCGTTTTTATGATGCTAGTGTTTATTTCATCCGGATGACCTCCTCATTGGCGAAACTTGTTCTCTTAGATAACAGGCGAAAGATAGTCAAGTTTCTATATTTTTACCGTTTCTTTGGTTTTTTTTTCACAGGTGCGCTGCTTTGCTTTTTTACGTCTACGTTTTAGCGGGATGCGCTTATCACTAAAGCGGCCTTCACAAAAAGCGAATTCTGTTTTTGTTACTCAAGTCTGGAAGCAATCGCTACTGTACTCTTCTGGTTGTAAAAACTGGAATTTCAACCATCTTACTCAAAAGGGCTGTAAATTCCAGTTCTGCTTTCTGCTCGCGGCCTAGTTACGAGCTTTTTTGAAAACGCTCGTGGTCAACAGTGCAAAGGTTCTATAAAGGCAGAAATGAACTCCATCACCCAACAATTATTTTATATTTCTTTCATCTGTCTATTTTTCGTAGAATATTGTCGACATCTTCATTCATTTGCGATTCATTCAGAGTATGAAATGGCTTGAAGTAGGTGCCTACCTATTCACAGAACTAAATCCAAATCAATTGGTGGGCTAGATATGACAGTAGCGAGCGCTTCACAGGAGTAGTTCATGCTTCTGGCATTTATTTGAAAAAGTCAATTTTGTTTTTGTTTTTCATTGTTAAGTGCGTGCTGTTTCTGGCCGCAGAGCACCATGCCGAAGTTATCACATAATGCTGAGTGCTTGGAGCAACGCGTTATGGGCAGGACGCTTTGCTCCAGCCAGGATTAGAACCCCATCTTTCGCAGGGGCTACCAATTACACTACTGAGTTGCCCTTCCCCTAATTCGGCTTGATGTAATCCGCTTCTTTCGCGGCCGCTGAAGTAGGGCTAGGTCCTACAGGAGTGCCAACTTCTCTAGAGCGTACTTTTTCGTCAAACTTGGTTTCTTCAAAGGGCCTTGTAAACGTCTTTTGCATACATAACATAACTACATGCAGCTATCTGTCATCTTTGTGAAATTGCACGTCTTCCACTTTTTCTAAATTGAAAAAAATCAGTTCCTCGAAGATGCTTCCATACCTGCTGCCCCTAGTAACAGTAGATATGCAATTCATTCTTATTGTGTGAAGGATTGCTTAAACATTTTCAGTTTCCTGGCGGACCGGGAATGGGAATGCCTGGACCAGAGGCTATGATGCCAGGTTGGTAGACGACTTTTAGTTAATTGTGATTGGATTCTTTGCACTTCATTGCAATTGTGATTTTTTTTATTCAGGGCATCCAGGTGGTCCAGGATTTCCTAGTCGATTCCCAGGAAGAGCCGGTTGTCCACCGGGCGCTATGCCTCCAGGCGGATTTGGAATGTTCCCCGGTGATCCGAGAGCAATGCCTGGCCAACGGATGCCACCGAATGCGGCAATGCGTATGCCGCCCGCTTCATTCGCTCCTGCTGGAATGCGACCAGGTGCGCCAGGAGGACCACCTCCTCCACAAGGTATCTTTTTCGGCATGTTTCCTAAGTTTCATGCTGAAATTTTGCGCATGATTGATTAAGGAATGAGATATGGTGCGCCACCTGGTGGAGCGTTCATGGATTCTCCAGGACAGGCATTTCCACCCGGTGCTGGCATGATGCCAAACGGTGGTGGTGTGATGTGTTCGCAAGCGCCGGTCGGTATGTCTATGTCCTCTCCTGGAATGCCGCCTGCTGGCGCAGCTGATCCTCATGGATTTATGATGAGCGGTATGCCGTCAAGCTCCACTGCCATGCCTGTAAGTCCTTTGCATTGTGTTGCTTACACTATATAGGGCATAAGCATAGAATGTGACGGGTAAACTGTTGTCCTTGATCCTACTTTTCTGCATTTTAAACGGCTGAGAATTACTTTTTTCTTCTCCCGTCTTCGCCACATTTGTCACATTTTTAACGGATCCATAATGATGAATGAATTTGATCGTTGTTGCAGTTTGGTATGGGAGATACATCAGTGACCATGGGTAATGGTATGGGACCAGGAGGAATGGGCGGGCCGGGTACTGGCGGTCCTGATGGCGGGCCGCTGACAGGTTTGCTGAACGGTGAAGAGCTGAAGCAGTCACCTGCCTCGACTCCTCGAGGTGGTGTGAACGGTGGAACACCGGCTCCGCCAGGATCAGCTCACAGTATGCAGCCCGCGTCCGTACCTGGAGGAGCTGAACTAATGGATCAACAGAGCACTAAAGTAAGTCTTTCTTATCTCAGAACATTTTTGCATTATTGACCTGATAATAACTATTGAGGGTAGGTGATGATTAAAATGTTTACATTATAGATTCACGACTTATATTTATTGACGGTTACAATCTGATGAGGAAGAAAAATCTTTGTCACTGTTACTGCATTGCCCTCGCACTGAAACTTTGTTCTGCGCGAAATTTGCATGGCTTGAGGCTTTAAGTTGACGTCGATTTCGACATAGTAATTGAAGATACATAGCATTTCTCTTCCATCTAATGAAAAAAAAACACATTCTCTCTCCTGGCATCGTAACCAGTACAGAGTGAACTTACGCACATTCAATTCCTTTTTGTATCTGGGTGGTGCATCATAATCTAAATGTTGAACAACAATTGGAGGCTCCAAAAAATTTATTTCAAAAAGCTTCAAAAGGAACTTAATCTCTAAAGCTTTCCAAAATAATTGCGATATTTCCAATACCTATGAGGCTTCGGGACAGCACCATACTGAGATACATCATAATCTAGTTCAAAACTTATGGAGTCAGTGTTAATATTCCCGGTAGGAACCACTTAGATGTTTAAATATTCGTAGATGGTTGACGTCCGGGTTCGAGGACCGACTAGATTGTAGTTATGTATCCAAGCAACGTGAGTGCCGATGCACTATGCTTGCACGTGCTTTGGAGCCGAGGTCTTATTGGGAAGTTAGCGTTCTAATCGAGGGCTCCACGGGAAGGTCGGAGACCGGAAAAGAGAAAAACACCTGAAGGAAATGCAAGCGGCCTCCAAGGGTGCGGATAATGAACCGTTCCGAAGCAGTTTGCCCCTAGCTGCATAGCACGGCCGTATGGCCTACACTCGCGAAGCAGCACGCCCACCAACAATTGAGTATTAAAAGAAGTGTATGGGTTGCTGCTACTATTATCGCAATCGTTTACTATTAATTTGTAAGGACATTTCATTTCAGGCGACCATATCTTTCAGTTTTTCTGGGTGATCTGTAATCAATCAGAGGGATTGTTACTAGGCATAGCGCCGGATATTGGGTTCAACACGTGCAAACAAGCTCGCCTTGTTCGCCTCCTCGACCACAGCGGAAATCAACAGACAAAAAGGGCCATTTTTTTCGGGTTCCACTTTTTTCGGGGTTTTCACCACTGCACTGTATTCCCGCTTGCTATCATTTCTAACGACGGCTTTTCTCGCAAATTCCACCTTAGAACCAAAATTTCGCTTTCTGTTTTTGTTATGTCGGTAGTCGTACAGAAGAGGAAGCTTTATTCAGGACACATAAACAGAACCATACTGAAGTCACAGGCTTATATAGAGGAGATGTTTTCGAGAGAACTCGAAAACAAGTGATACAAAAAGGATCATTTATTGTTCATCCATAACACTTTTTATATTTTAATTCTTCAACACCTTGATTATTTGTGATTATTTTTGCCACTTGTTCTGGAAAGCATCAGACAACTCTGTGATTTCTTGGGTCCAAAATTCTTTGACCTGAATGCATAGCATATGGACGTATTTTTCAGGATGACATCGAAGTAAGCAAAATCAAGCAAGGCTTATTAGATGATTTTGCGCCAAAGGAAGAAATATCATCTGGTGATCAGCCATATTTCTAAGTCCGTGCATTCCTATCTTTTTGGTCACACCCATGCACAATACATTGTTTGTGAGTTATATTATCTCGCGGTATTCTACCAATGTACAATCGCGTATTACTTTTTTTTTGCGAACTTTTTTGTCTTCCTTATTCATGAGTTTTTGTTCTCTGACAACTTCCGATATATTTTTCATTGTGATACTCTCAAATTGTGCACCACGCAAGCACATTTTTGATTCCTTGTGAAAATCATAACACTAGGGTCTTACTGTATAGCAAATCACTGTAGATTTAGAGTAATCTCATCTTCACTACCATTCTGTTTATTGTGCACTGAAAATACCTTTATAGCTTTCCTCATATCACTTTTTTTCGAGAGGAGCCTTGACGGTTCTTCCTAAATCTGTTGCGCTCTCTGACTAAAAAAGTGTTGAGGCTAATCAGTGCGACGCAACGCGTTTCATCTTTTGCGCTTTACACTTAGATCAGTTAGGTGCCCATTGGCGACTATGACCTTTCAAAAGTAAGTGGTGGTTCAGTTCTCACAAAAGCTTCGGATTCCTCTTTGGCTTCTGTGTTAAGCTTGGTTTTCTCCGACTACATGAAGCTCATACTGTTTGAGACGTTCGTAATTCTTCTCCTAAAAAGAACACAAGTGTTTTTCGTATATAAGGTCTTGTTTCTGGTGTAAGTTGCGGGCTAACTAACAATTTAGTTAAAATTTCCCTATAGCAATTGAAGCGCGTTGCAGCGCTCTTACTATAGTTTTCTCCATTGTTCCGCTTTTAGCGTATTGCCAACGATTTCCTTCAATTTTTTGTGAGACATAATACAGAATTTTGGTTTATTTTCATAAGGCAACGTATGTTTTACCACATTGGAAATACATTACTTGCTCTTCTGAGCAGCACCACCCATCTTAATATGGATATTGAAATCAAAGTTATGACAGGCTCTGCAAGCATAGCTACTTGGCTTAAAAATATTTTTCACTTACTATTTCAATGTATGCAATTTGCATAAATTAAAAAGCCTCCGCCGGGCTTGGGAAATAGAATTATTCCAACATCTCCGCATGAACACACTGGATAGTTTCTCGATCAACTTATTGTTTCTGCTTATGATATTCTACTCTTGAGATTGTGATCTTATTACCTGTGATATTAATTAAATACATCAAAAAAATGCTATTCCCTCTCCACAAAAATATTATCTTTATTCATTATCCGATCAATCCCAAGCCACCCCAGATGACTCTTATATTTCAACTGCGTTGCACGGGCCTTTCAATCAAAGTCGAATCAAACGTGCGATCCGTGATATGGTATTTTCGGTGAGCTTTAATTTCTATCGATCTGTCGCTTAATCATAATAGTCATTCTATGCACATCTATATCTTCTTGCGTCCATTTTCAAAACGTACTCTCGATGTAGCTTCTTATAGAATAGGGATAGCGAGTCACGCTATTTTGATTTTTTCCAGCAGTTTGCTGCGAAATTTTAGAGAGATTTACCTAAATGTACCGCTGTCTAATAAATATAATCATCTTTATAGAATTTGCAGCAGTGTAATCATCTATACTGATTGCACAGAAGCTCGCCCTATTCAACTAGTCCGGCTAATATCTATCTTAATCTCACTTTTTGTCTACTCTCTTGTACTTGTCGTGACATATCATGACCTAGTCAGAAACTGATACGTAAAAGTCGTTCGATTTGACAGAGCTGTTGGCTCAGAAACATTTGTTTGATCTTTTATAGAGGCGGTACACTATATCAATAGTTCAGGATCAAAACTAAACTTTGCCCGGAAGCTTTTTAGAGGCTAATGTGAAGGAATATTCAGTATAGACTGACTAGATGCACAGAAAATAAGGACGTATTATTCAAATAGAGTGGATTAAACGTTAGTATATATCTTTGACTGATTTCAAACAAATATACACTACACGTCAAACATCGCATTATTCGTACATTGAACCCTTTAATATCGTACCGTTCGTAATTTTTTGCAATTGTTCCACGTTTAAGTAGAGAGAGAGAATAAACTCTTGTACGTACCTTTGGTCGTTTCTTCGAATGTGTCCATAGATGGCTAGTTAGCCGTTCGCGACAAAGCTTCCCTTTGTTTCTCTCATACTAAAAAACTCGTCAGCATTATTAAAAACAGTCAGCTACCTCGTCTGATTTCTAGAGTGGAGTTACAATCTCTCAAAATTTTATTTACCTTATTGGTCGTCAATTGAGATAATACATGAGCGTGAAATTACAAATACGAGTTAGACAAAATAAACCAGGTAAAGTGTGCTCGATCTAACACTTGCAGAAAAAACAACGTGTATATGCTAGAGAAAATGAGAATACATTAATAATGGTTTATAAACCGCAAACGATATTGTGTTATGTATATAGCCACCGACACTCATCCGCAATTGCTGCCGAGGATTAAAGAGGTATGATTGAGCAGTTATTTGTTCTATCTACGCTGAAATATTGTTTTTATAGCACTGCCTCAATTTCGCAGATCAAAAGTTTTTTCGCCCTGAAGACGTCGCCTTTGACTTGCAAAGGAAATATCAGTGAGCTTTTCATCATGGTTTATTTCGTAGAGGAAAAGTGGTAGGTTAAAGTTTGCAGTGAGGTGAATACCTTATTTCATGGATCGCATGTCTGAATCATAATCTTTGCAAATGCATCATGTTTATAGCACGAAATACGTACGAGCCACTGAGGCGACCCGGCTTCAGGCCGGGAACTAATCGTTAAGCGGTATTATACATTTTCATGTTAGGATATGGCATCAAAGTTGATTTTCAAATGTCAAATATCAGTTTGCTACTGGAATGGTTAACTACTTCGACTTAAAATGCTCTCAATCCAACGTTCGCACAAGCTTTATAACGTTTTAGTTTGTCGTGATATCCGGTAGCGCCAGCATTTGTCACCTCGAATGGGTTGCTTTTGAAAACCATCCACTTATAGAGAGCGCCAAGGGAGTGATCCGAAAATTACCGGAAGGCTGAGCAGCAGCAAAAACCCGCCAAACTTGCTGGATGATTTTTTTCACTATCATCAGTATCAGGCATCAGGAAAGGAGATACAAATTGTAGAGTGATCAAATCGGTAAATTCTATCGCGCTTCATAATGCCTCTCACTTTGCTTACGGCAGCCAGAAAGTGAGCAGTAAAAAAGTATGTGTTATTCTCTGAATCTGCTGGAGTTGGATTGAAGTTTCCACTAATTCGTATTATTCCAGGTCTACATAGTTAAAATTAGTATAGAAACTGCATGCTGCAATAAAAAAAAATTTTTGCGCCTCATAAATTGCTGAGTCAAGGCCCATCCTTCATTATAAAAAACGAATGAAAATTACATTTTTTCCTGGTACCAATGCATTTCTCGCAGTAGAAGTGTCTTTCTGTAGATATTTGCGGCGGGAGCGCTTCCATTTGTTTCTCAAAGTGCCGTTACTATTGAATCGTTTTATCCTCACCTGCGGACAAGCTTTTCCATAATATGTAGTTTTTCTATCTTCTTTTATTCTTCCCATCTGTCCCGCGCAGTATCAGGGTACACTCATTGCATCATAGTCCATCATGTCTGAGTTTACGATGGAAGGCAGCCCACTGGATATCAAGGTAATGATGGTCAGTGATGCAGGAATACAGAAACAACCAAGGCAAACAACTCAGAACCCGAGATATTAGAGCCTTTTGCCCGTTGATTTGTGCGTTAGGCGTGTCTCATCGGTACTGACCTCATCAAAGGTAACGCTCTTGCTGCTAAGCGGCTAAACCCGGGTGGCAAGGGAGTGGGCGGACAGCGGCGATGGCGATGCGGGAATAGCCATACTGGATCGCTGTGGACATGTCCTTCGCTACGAATTGCGTGTCGCTCGGCACCCTTACTATCAAGGGCCGCCTGCATTTCCACCAGGTAGGTTTCCCCTTCTTCAACCTCCGACCTTATCGTAGAATTTTCCTATAATAATTCTCGCTCACAAAATTGGTTTGTTTTGTGCCTGCAGTCTTCACTTCAGACCCATGAATGTTAAATGAAATCCGTTTAGTCGGAAGAAATCGCTCTACAAAGAGACTGGATGGGACGCTTTCCATTGATCACATTCCTTTTGCTGAGCTCCGAAAGTGTAGTGAAAGCAAATAAGACTTAAAAACGTTAGAATTGTGCAACAGTCACTTCTTAATATCAACATCATTATTACCATTCCACTTCAGCGAATATGGACGAAAGAAGTATAAGCCATTCGTTGCACTCGTAAGGGAAGGACTGAAGCGTCTCAAAATCAAGGACAGACCTGAGACTGAGGAACCAACATGTGCCGACAACAACGAGGATGTCACTGTTATCCTCGAGAAAAAATTCGAAAGCCCTGTAACTCGTCCAGCAGAAATGTCGAGTAGCAGTAGGAAAAGGAAGATAATGAGGTTCGCATCTGATATAAACTCTTACAGTGCCTGATATGATTTGTTGTTTATGTTTTGATCTTTTTTTCAGTTCAACTTCTGTAGTATCGAAAGTTGAAGACATCTGCGTTTCTAGTGATGAGCAATGTGACAAGCAGTTTGAAGATTACAAGGTAAATATACTGTTTTTTCTCTGTCGTATTCGATAACACATGTTAATCTATGTCCTTTTTTGTAGGGGACAAACGGTGCTAATAAATCGATATTGAACTTGTACAGCAGTAGCAAGAAAAATGATGTTTCATCTACTCCGAATACTCGTACAGTCACTTCGAAAAAGAAGCGAACTGGTGTATCGAATCACGCAGTGAGTGATACCGTTGTTTATTTTCTATCAGTTTCAGTTCTTTTTTCTCTTTATTCATTTTCGACGTTTTTTATGTTCAGGCTTCATCTTTATCATCTGCTCCGAGCGCTCCTCGGAGGGCTTGGTAACGTGCCAGCATTTTCAATCCAGCCAAGACCATCAACTGTCACATTTGAGCATTTGGGTGGATGTGATAGGCAGTTCTTGGTTAGATTCTCACATGGTTGTACACAAATAGATCACCCGAATTTCCTATCTCCAAGCTCTTCGGCAAATTTTTAGCCTTCCAGGAAGTCTGCCGTCTCGCCATGCATATGAAGCGTCCACACACTTACAGTATGCTTGGAGTTGAACCACCGAAAGGGTTTCTTGTTCATGGACCACCGGGTTGCGGAAAGACCTTGTTTGCACAGGTAAGTTTTCAACTGTTATAGTTTGTTAACATCAGTAGCTAATATCAGTTATGAATCTGTTCATCAATATGATTAGTTTTGAAAAGGTTTTAATGAATGCCGATGTAAGGTAACTTGGTAATTTTCCAAGGCGGTGGCAGGGCAGTTCGATCTACCGATGATACAACTTGCTGCCACAGAACTGGTCTCGGGTGTGTCTGGTGATACTGAGGAAAAGATTCGTCAGTTGTTCGTCATTGCTAAGCAAAGTGCACCGTGTGTTCTGGTGAGTTGGCAGACATTCAATTGGTATCTGATTCATTTGTTTACTGGATCATGGCAAAGAAACTTCGTACCGATTTTTAGTTTTTTTTTTCATGGTTACATCTTCTTTGAAAGCGAGTAAATTTTGGAATGACTCCAGAGAGGGTGTTTTTTTAAATTTGTTGTTCAGATACTTGACGATATCGATGCGATCGCTCCGAGACGTGAAACGGCTACTCGAGAAATGGAGCGGAGGGTGGTCAGCCAGTTAAGCAATTCATTAGACGGTATCTACTGATTTCCCTCTTTTGGTTTTCTGAAAGAGATTCAATTCACGCTTTATTAGTTTAGAACTGCATGGGCCAACGAAGGCGAAGTCAATCAGCGAGAGAATTTCTATAGCACATGATGGTGAAGTGGTCTTGAATGACGATGAAAGTAAAGGTACATTCATTGATCTCCTACAATGTTTTCAACGCTGGTGCAGAAACGTTAAAAACCGGTCATAACCGCGCCATATGACCTTTTATATATGAAGTTTAAGCTCCAGCTCTTGCTTCTATTTCTCACTTTAACTTCAAAACTGAGGTATTTGATCTATAGCTGAGGTCTTGCAGGGCACGAACATGTTTTGGTGATCGGAACAACAAGTCGCCCTGATGCCATGGACGGTGGATTGCGCAGGGCTGGTCGATTTGATTGTGAAATTTCGCTTGGCATTCCAGATGAACAGGCGCGTCAGAAAATCCTTCAAACCATTTGCAAGTAATTCTTTCAACATTAACTTTTATCTTAAACATGTCGTTTGATGAAATTGTTACAGTGGATCTCTAGCGGTTGTAGGTTTCGCTTATTCATGTGCACATTAGCTTTTCTGTTTAGTAACTATCCCTTTAAGACTTCAATTCAATCCCTTTAAGACTTCCACTCGATGAGGACGTTAACATGAAAATGGTAGCGAGACTAACTCCCGGCTATGTTGGGGCGGATTTAAGCGCTCTGGTAAGGGAAGCGGCAAAGTGCGCGATCAACAGGTAAGATACCTTCTCACAGTGCTAATGAAATCATGGATGTATTATTCGTTGATGTATAGTTTTTATTTAGGATATTCGATACTATTGTGAATCATAACTCTTCAAAGCGCCAAATGACTAATGAACAGATCAAGGAAGAATTAGATAAAGGTAATTTTCCGCTGTTGTTGGTCTGTAATCCTAATGATCGCAGTAGTGCAGGCTCCACGGAGTGTGCCACAGTGTAACAAAGTACTCAAGGCACAACTGATTGTAAAGTTCGTTCGATTCGAGCTGTGCTAAACATGGTTGTTTTTGTGGTCCTCACTAGTTGCCGCTGATCTATGTGAAAGTCGATGTCTGATGATGTTCAAGGTATAATGATAATACG
>MU868895.1:21834-75952 GCA_036418205.1 Ostertagia ostertagi | reverse complement strand
CCGTAAAGAAGACGCAAAATGGGACCCCTTTCTTTGTCCGTTGACCTCCTATAATGGACGAGCTAGCAACCAATTAGGAGGTCGTTTGCACATGCTATGCTGATAGCCTCTATCATTTCAGCAAGCATCATGCTTTGCTTGATCACGCATCCCATGAAAAGTTATAGGATACACTCTAGAAGTGGAATATCTCGTCACATTGGCAGTCGAAGGGCGCTGCTGCTGGGGGCGGAGCACAGACCGTGGCGGAGCACAGACCGTGGCGGGACTCAGAAAGGAATTGCAAGCCTTGTACACTGCAACTAACGCACCTTTGACTACAAAAACGCAACATTTCGTTTCCTTGGGCCCCTGACTACTGCTTCCAATGGTGCATGTACTTCCACGCTGCATACGCACTTTATCGTAATCTCTCGCTTTAAGGAGTGTTTTGCTGAAATAGTTCTATCCACAAAGGCATTCTTCACAGCAAAAAAAGTTTGCTGACGTGTTTCATTTCATTTATTCTTGACAGTTGTATTGCATTGCAGTTTGTCCGCCATGCGAAGTTGAAGTGAACGAGAAGGGCATGCCAGTATTAATCCAAATCACCAACGCTGCATCTGTTCCCAAGGTAAGGAAATCTGGTGCTACAATTCAGTTGCAGATAACGCGCATTAGTAATAGTTGCACGCATGAATCACACCTTAAGGCAAAATTCAAGATCAAATTGATGAGGCTATTTCACTCAAATGTGAAAGTAGGTGTAGGAGGTGGATCAACAGTGGAGAAAAAAATGAAAAAATGGTGAAGTAAACAGGAAATGCGAGCCTTTTGCTCTACGCTGCGGAGAATTTCAAAAGGCCGGCAGGGAGATGAGAGATAATGTGATCGTGGAGAGCGCTAGGGAAGTACGATTGGAGAGAGCATAGCAGTTCAAGTTAGCGACGCAGACAAGATATCGAGCGGTGGGCGGACCATGCTAAGTTTGGTCTAGTCTGTTATAAGTCCATAGCGCCCAGCGTCCAAGTAACGCTTTTCGAAGTAGGGAAGTGAAGCGACCTTTGCACTTGCGTACCCAGCGCTTCTAGCCATTGTAGAGGCTCACTCAGACGGTAGCAAACTATATAGAAGGAGTGCATCCTGAGCCGCGACCATGTCACTCAACCATTTGGGTCACTAACAAGTTACCACCTGCCTTGGTACTGAAGTGCATGATAGTGTGGTGGGCCTTCGCACAAGCTTCTCGAAGTTTTTGCGGCTTTCAGGACAAAAATGCAACTGTGGGTGTGTTGGTGAAGAATCAAGAAGGAGTCGTTGTATTAGCCCAGACAGGAGGACAAACAGTCGGCGCCGCAGACAGTAAGTCTTCGGGGTGTTGCTGGAGAAATAGCATTCCTCTAAGTCCCAACTCCATCTGCTGGGTTGGGCTCAACATAGTGACTGTCAACACATATCCCATGAGAAGATCATTACAGTTGTATGTTGAACAACTAACTGCGTGACCCGTCAACGGAGTTTTCACGTACGAGCTGGGTCCAGCGGAGCGCAGCTGTCCGAGCCGATAATACAACTTTCCTAGAGAAATTATCCTCTATCAGCACGCTTTAGCGAGGGAGATTTCGATACCCACGAAAGGCGATGGCCAAAGTTATGGCAAAGTACTCACATACTGGAGCGCCTGTTGGATCCGCCGTTGACTGCAATGTGCCCAATGTGGCTCAGACTGAAAGCAGTCGTGTAGTAATCGTGTACTTCATCCGTTCACGTTGAAAGAAAGCGGTTTATTAAAGACTTAACATGCTCTTTGCAGCTCAGTCGAACTAATTTCATAATCGGTACATAAGATTCGGAAAAAATTAGATTTGACATCTAACTGGACGACCTTAAAAGCTAACCGCGATTAGCCGCGTATAGAAGGATTACCGCAGGGAATGTAAGACCCGTAACCTGTCTATATCGCTCCCTTGGCCGCGAAAATCGCCGAAATGGCGTCTAATCCTTACGGGCCTCCACCCATGCAACGCCACTCACCACGGCGAGTATGTGGTAAGATTCAGCGTGTGCATTGATGTAGAGATCCGCGCCGTCACCAGAACGCCGTTCTCTCCGGCGTGTTTTCACACTTCCCTGATGCCCTGCAACTTGCATCGACTACATGCCGACCTTTTGGACGGTTCAGGCCTAGGTTTAGGCAGCGTTGGCAACAGAGTTCTCGTCGTGTCCTCCCATTTTGGGTCCGTTCTGTCAGCTAAATAGGGAAGGATGAGCGGTCGAATGCAATAGAATGAGACAAGTACATGGTATGTGATTCAGACGCGATGCTCGAATCTTCTCCGCAAATATGCCAAAAACCGATTTCCTGAAAATCGGGGTCACGAAGTGTTTTGTTACCTCACAACAGTTTAAGCACGTGAGAAACGAGGCCTCAGGCACCGCGGTAAATGTGGAAGGAAGCAGTGAGCCTACAATCACCGAGTGCTGGTGGCCTAGTGTAAAGGTTTGGGGGGGGGTGGCCTGATTGTCGGGTCGGGTTCGATCCGCACCTCGTTCCATTTTGCATTTTTTGTGAGCTTGACTGTTGCATAATGAAAACATGATTCGCTTCATCATGTCAGGCCTACTTGCTTTGAACGAGTCTGAGGTCGATAACGTTCGAAATTTTTCCGCATAAACTGCGCATGCCACTTGTACATAAGGTGAAGGGTGTTCCATACGGAGCCGCGGCTGCTTCAGCCGTTGTTGAGTGTAATGGATGTAAGCTCTGTGTTCAAGCGCAGCCCAATACTTATGGCCGATTTCTAGAGAAATTCGAATATTTTGAAGTTAATCCAAAAAGTGGGGCGGAGTCCTCATAGCATGCTGGCATATTACATAGGCGGTAGTTCCGAGGGTTAGACCGATTTGGACGGAGAGCGACCCCTTTAAAATTTGAAATACTAAATATGTGAGAGTCGCTAAATTATGTACTAAAGAAAACGCAGACGACTGCTTTAACACCTTGCAGACCCAAAAACGTATACTCTTTCAAGGCTATGTAGGCTGCCGAATATATAGGCCTAATGGATGAATGATTAGATTAGATACCACCCAGCCTATGTCGAGATTTGTCGACAATCTCAAATTTGCTACACATTTGTCTTAGGGGTATTTCGATCTCAAGAACACGAATTCAAGCACACCTGTTGCGTGCAAAAGAGTCTTCCATTAGTTCGTGGCTCCATGTGGAGTCTGTAGTGATACGCAGAAACTGATTAGAAACTCTTCGGCAAAAGTCTTTGCACAGGGTACTGACAGCAAGGGAAGATGATCAAGTATGGTAGGCTGGGGCCTTTTCCTCCTTTGCTGCGAAGGCAGAAAAAGCGCGAACCCCGCCAGGGAATTCGATCCGACGGGACGTCTCGCACGGTGAACCGCGGACTGACTAGCGGCATCATAATTCCTTCATAACCTGCCATTGGAAAAATCGTTGGGCAGATGTGATGAAGCAGATTCGACATCAGCGTCCAAAACGCATCCAACGGGTAGGTCTGCTTTACATATGCGCGACTTCGCCCAAATCATCCATTCCTGGTAAGTCTATCACTGGCGAAGCGTGTCTTAGCACAGTTGAATTTCGGTAGTTTGCCTTTCAAGAGCTTTATCAGGGTGTCAATTCCCAGTTGCATTGGGTACTCGAACCGGAGTGCTTCGATCCGCAGTCCGTACCGACCACATTCGTCGGTGCCCCAACCCAACACACCGCATAAAGGTGGCTCCGGAGGTGTGACGCAAGTGGAGAAGAAAAAGAACAACGAGTAAACAGAACAGCCGTACCTCCACTCAAAGCCACTAGCCAATCAGAAGTATGTGTACTTCATACAGGTAAGCAGCGCCAGTAGTTTTCTGGTGAGGACACGCAATAATGCATGGGGGATAATATTCCATGGTAATACTGCGAACCTGTATTCGTGAAAGAGGTGTATGCAACGCACCGTCGTCACTAACGAAACGCTTCCGCGATTTCACCGTACGTTGTCGCGTCTTCACGGGGGCTAAGGAAGTTGAGACAACGAAGCGCCGTGGTCGTTCTGGTTAACGAGCCGACCAGGCGCTCGCAAGCTCAAAGTTACGTGGATGTAGTCATGTTCTCAACCCAGTCTCTAACGTTCCATAAAAGAATAAAGGATGATTCATTGCCGTTGATCAATCCTTTTTGGATCGCACGCATTGCCGGACTGTAAGGCATAAACAGATTCAGTGTTTTGGTCCTCCCGACAGGTCTGCTACCAATTCAATCCCATCCCGGAGAGATGGAAGCTTGGTTGATCAAGCAACCCAGACCTAGGAATTTGTCCCCGCAACCGCTCGCGGGTAAGCGTGCACTTTCCACTAATCAATCCGCGCAAATGTCGATATTGTTGGCAAAATTGTTACCATGACTATCTTCACGACAGAGCTAACCATAAAAGGCACCACTACGCTTTGCACTTATGCGGTTTCCACCTCGCTCGTCCTCACTTTAATAAAGAAATCTCAAATATGAAGGCATGATTGTCCAAATATTTACTGAAGGAACTCCACGGTCATGTCGCTGTGACCCTTCGTTCCTGTCGTCGTCCCCGATTTAGGACGAGTGCCCGCCCTAATGAAACTCTGAGGACTATTTCGTGTTGCTGCTGTTACCGGATGTTCCATGATGCACCGATTGGTCACTTCACTTTTGCAGTTGAACTTTCCTCATAAGCAATAGGTTAAGCAAAACACTTTATCTGCAGCATAGTCCGCGTGTGAGCACTTTCTTTCCAATTGAATTTCCCATGATTGCACTCCAAAACGTTTCGTTTGGTTTTCTTGGATTTTCTAACGAACTTATCAAAAAACTGTAAGTGTTGGCTGGGATTCCAGGGTTGAAACTGTGGACAAGCAGCATCAGCCCCAGATTGAGAAAGCCAACGTGTTAGTTGAGGCCCAAGTACAGGGAAAGAGTGCTGCTCAGATTCAAAAGGTCTGCCTCGTTTGCAGTCATGTGGGCAATATACATGCGTTTTCGATTTTAGATATTCGTTTGCAGGAGAAAGCCGAGATGAAGGCTTGCGCACCGCTTGCTCCCGGTGAGGTTTATTCTACCTCTTTCTGTGCCACCAGAGAGAATCCAAGCCGATTTGTTAAGGGTGTAAGTTCTGACATTGTTACGCCCTTTTAGCGTGAAAAGAAATAAAGTTGTATGAGCCGCACTCAAAGACTCAAAACCCCTTTGTTTAGGGTATGGAAGCTCCTACAGCTATCCTAGCCGGTTCAGCTCCTGCGCCTTCATCAGCTGCAAAACCGGCAGTGAGCTTAATTGGCAAACTACTTGTTTTTCTCTACGTTGCTCAAATATCTTACAGACGCAGCGTATCACTCATCAACAAATATCTTCTCATTTATAGGCTTACCAGTACCAGGGTAACGGTGTTCGCGGCACCTTTGTTACCAGTGTAAGTGAGCTTTCAGCATTAAATTTTATGAATATCGGTGCGTTTGCCATTGACTGTGTTCCAATGATGCGCCGTGCTTTCAACCTCCTTAAAAACTGTAGTGGCTCTTGAAGGCAAACTCTCGCCACACAACGACTTTTGAGCATGTTCATATTATACCTTCTTCCTTGAAAAATTAAATTCCCTCAACTTAACTAGAAAGAGTTAAAGGCCTGGTCGGGGAGAGATTCTCCGTGGTACACTGCGTTTCATAAATATAGGTCCACCCTAAATTTTTGCTACCCCGAAGTTGCTGTGCATTTTTTGAAAATGCTGCTATCACCATTAGATTCCTCATAAAGGAAAACCTTTATAATGTTTTTCTGACAAAGTTCCCCCTTCAAGCAACCCAACTAACTTTTTCAGAACGAATTTTCACCGTTTCATGAAAATCGGGCCACTAATAAAAAGTTTCCATTTCTCATGATCGTCAAGTGAATGAGGGAAGCAGGGATATATGTGAGCTCAGTCGACGTCGAGTTTGCCATACCTCGTATTACTCGTTTCTCTTTCCAGGGATAAGCTCAAACCAGAGCCCTTACCGAAGTTTGATGGCTGAGAAGCAGAACTGCCCCCCATGTCGGCCGGCTCATGATGCATGAGCAACTATGTGCGAAATCCCGGTCTGTGCGGGAAGAAGAGTAGCCTTGGTAAATAATGACAGCGTTTCATTGAAAATCAAGAGGAATTGGGCGTCTTCTGTCGAACTGGATAAGGCGTCCGAACAAAGTCCGTGCTGAAATGCGGCCTTCCGTAAGCAAAACCACCGTGTTGTGAATAAGCCAGCAGAGCAATGACATCTTCAGCGGATTGAAAAAGGGCGTCCCAAGATTATTTGAGCGCTACAAGATCGCACGTCTCCATTTCTAGGTGGAAAAGGGCTCAAGTTAATGAACCGAGGTGTGGCTGCCAGGACCCTTCGTGATCTTGGACTCCACCTCCTCGTTTCATGCTACGGGTGATCTGGAATCGGCGTGAAAAAGTTTATTCTAAGTGGATCTGATGGAAAATGAGGGTACAGGAGGGTTCCGTGAAAATCGCAGATGGTTTCGAAGTAAGGTAATTTTGGCGGGGAATTCCTTGTGGTTTGAGGCACTTTTGAACGACTGAGCGGCTAGAGCTCGTTTGTTTCCTTTCACGAGGATTCCATAGGGTATCGTTAAGTCCTTCTAAAGCGACTTTTACCATCTTTTCGACAACAGCCCTCTCGAACCTTTTCGATCCCATTGATAGCTAATTTGGTTACCAGCATTCCAAAACGTATTATTGTGTTTCTTATGACTAATGGAGGACCACCACATTATTGAAATTTTTTACGTTTTTTTGTTGTAATAAAATCTTTCGACAAGTAGTGTGCAGTCATATTTGCGAAGTGGTGAAAATACGTTTTAAAAAGGATATTTCAATAATTTTGAATCGAGATTTCTCCAAAAATCGAGTATCAAGGTTTTTCGTTATGGGGAAACTTTTGGTAATAGCGGCATTTCCCAAAAAAGCGCAGCAACTTTGGAGTAGCAAAAATTGAGGGTGGACCTATAATTATGAAACGCAGTGTATTTGTTCCCCAAAAACATCGCGCCAGTACCATTTCGGCAACGACCTCACCGCAAACAAATTTCGGAATCGTTCCGTATTGATAGTCCCATGTCCGTCTTTCTTGAAATCTTAGCATTCAATTCGTTCCGTGTTGAAGTATCGCCTATGGACTCCTTTGGACAGCTGCGCATATGTCTGACCCTGAAGCGGAGTGTGTGCGCATGTCGTCATCACCCAAGCATTTTCACTTCAACAAGTGTGATATTTTTGTTAACCCTGTGACGACAATGGGAATTTGCGCTTTGCGGGCTCAAGGGACCACGCCTCATTCCAGCGCGTCTAACTTGCGCTCAAGGTTGCGTTGAATGTGCCCTTAAGACAATTTTTTCATCGAAGAGTCGTCGACCTCACAGATGTCCTAGAAATGAGTACAGTTATAAGCTTGCTTATTGGAAGGATTTGAAAGTGGTGGAGGGTAAAAATCTGATAACTCAAGTGGCACAGTAGAATTTCAATACATTCTAGACCCTTACCTAAATCGAAATCTATAAAAAGCTGAAGATGCCTTAATAGGCGGTTAATGCATGGCCTGCACAGAAGTGGGCGGAGTTCGCGACCAACCTATAACGCGGTTCAAAGAGGTCCCGGAGACTGGTAAAAAAAGTGGATAGAAGCAGGTAATGGAATCAGGGTCATCTGCTGTTGGTGAACTGTTCAGGACCGAAGTGGCCGTAGTTATCAACTAATCATTATAACTCCGTCCCAAAGAGTCACGGAGCCCGAGAAAGCGAACATTGGTTAACGAAGATGGAGAGGCGAAAAGTCATCAGTGGATGGAGCATGGGACAAGCGGATAGAATCTAGCTAAGAAGCCAAGTATTCGTAACCAGTTGGCGCCACACGCATTGCGCGCACAGCACAGTCTGCGGCGATATAGGATGATCTGGCGTGAGTTTTCAAATTTGGCCCAGTACACGTCGAATATTTGGCTTTCGAGCTGAATTCTATCCAATTGCCCCATGCTTTTGGTGTATCCTCCGCAAAGCACTAGAAATTCACTTCCTTCTCTTCGCCCACTTTTCGCCCGGTCTTCAGGACTTCTTGCAGCCGAGTCACAAAGTTTTGTGGAGAACTCAGCCCACCTTGGAAATGCCCCGCCCACCAACAACAGTTGGGCTTCACTCCTTCACCCATCACTATCCACCTTATTCCCGGTCTCCGGGACTTGATAGAACCGAGTTATGAATTTTCGTCACAATCTCCGCCCACCTTGCTCATGCCCCGCCCACCGATGACGGTTAACCTCCACTCCTCCACCTACCTCTATCCATCTTTTCCAGCTCACTAAAGCTTCTCCGGCCCGAATTATGACGACTTGTAAAAAGCGCTCTAATATTCACAGAGCGCCCCGCCCACTGTGGGCGGGCCTCCGCCCACGTCATGTATGCGGGAAACACCTTAGACCTTGCTCCCCTATCCAAATCGTTTTCTGTTCTGTAGGCTTTCTCTCAATCGAGTTATGAACTTTTTCATAAAGCACTGTTTTTTGGAGAACGCCCCGCCCACCGAGGATGGGTCTCCCTATTTCAATGTGACTTACCAATGTACACCTTTACCCACATTTTGGCCCAGGTTCGAGATTGTTTTTTCACTGAAATTAAAATTTTGGTCGTCAGTATAGTTCATTTCTATGCACGTCACGCCTACCGTGGGCGGAGCTCTGCCTAGCTGATGCGTGTTTTGTACTTCGTGAGACCTTGCCCACCCGTCTCACACTTGACCCGCTCCCTTCAGGCGGATCCCAAGGAGTTAAGGAATTTCGTGAGAGACATACAGAACGGCAGACAGAACGACAGACGAAGCGCTTTATAGTAAGTAGGATGTTGAACCATAAAATAACCAAATTTGGAATTTTCGCCGCACCATTCCATGTTATCGCAGAATTGTGCTGTGCGCGCAACGCGTGCGGTGCCAACTGGCAAAATATATTGGGTTGGTGCATAATAACGCAGCGTTTTTTTCTCGAGCTATAAACTCAGTGAATACAAGTGCTACCAAGGAAATCACATATATCATTTGAAAGTATTATACTTCTCCCGCTCTACAAAATCTTGTTTGTTATTTTCTTCTATCACTTCATTATATAAACCAGAAGTTTGGTGTGTCGGTTTGTTTGTGTGAATGCACGTCGGGTTCTTACATATGTTATAGGGGGTTGGATGGGGACACAAGTGGTACGCGGTAGGAATTGTTAACGACTAATAATAGCTGATAAGAGGGGCTAGAATGTGAGCATCGCCAATTTCGTTTTGTAGTTCGTATTGGTACTAGAGCATCCATGCTTACAATTGCATGTGGGGTGGTCCCTGGACATTGGTGGTACGTGACTGAAAGCAGTAGCAACTGATAAGGGCTGATAAGATCTGTTAAAACGCGAGAGTCGTCGATTCCGTTGCCCAGCTCACGTTGACACCAAAGCTTCCTTGCTTACAAGTGCCATGAGGGGTGGGACGGGAACATTGTTGGTGGGTGATTGGGACTGATTGCAGCTGATACAGGCTGATAAGGCGCGTCAGGACGCAAAAGTCGTCGATTCCGTTACCTGGCTCGCATTGACACCAGCGCAACTATACTTACCATTAATAGGTGGAGTGGGACGGAACCATTGTTGGAAGGTGATAGAAAGTGGTTACAACTGATAAAGGCTGATAAGGCGCGTCAGAACGCAACAGTCGTCGATTCTGTTACCCAGCTCGCGTTGACACCAGATCATCCATACTTACAAGTGTTATGTGGGATGGGATGGGGACATTGATGGAAGGTGATAGAAAGTGGTTACACCGCCAAATTATCTGAATTCAAAAGGAATGCTGGATGCTTACAGTCGATATCCGTAAGTTGGGGTAGGCGGGGCTGTAGACGTAATTGCAGACTACACAAACTTGATGGTTGACGCTTTGAACAGGTTGCTTTAGAACAGCAGCAAACAATGTTCTGCACAACAAAGGGAACATTTAGAAGATGCTGAAATGAAGAAAAGCCCAACATAGAAAGATAAGTTGAAAATAAGAAAGATATTTAGCAATAATAACCGCTGGTGCAAAAAATGCAGTAAATCATGCATTTCAAATGGATAACAGCACTATTTTCTTCTAAATTAATCTACTTCCTCTTAATTGGACTTGACCAAGCAGAATATCAGTATAGAATAGGGGAATACACCAGGAAACGCGAATATTATGGGGAAGTCATCAAAATACAGACACCTGTTCAAAACGGCAACTATCAAGTTTGTGTAGTCTGCAATTACGTCCAGAGCCCCGTCTACCCCAACTTACGGATATCGACTGTACAGTTGTGAGATAAATATGCCAGTTTAGCTCTAGACGTTTTCACGCCTTTCTCGATGGACTTTAGCGAAACTGGGATAGGTATAACACACAACCTCAATAGTGAGGTGGTTAATCGAGTACCTCATCCTGATATTCCATGGGTGTTCCAGTTTCGCTAAAGTCTGCCGTGTGATGCGCGCGATAAGGGGCGGAGCAAAACTGGTGAACAAGAAAGCTGCCAAAATGGGAGTTCTCCGGGATTTATCGTCATCATCCACGGATCTCTTACACTGAGGGTTCTCTCTCACTGGAGGATCTCGAGCCGGTTGGTGGCGAACCCAGGTGGCGGATAGGGGGTAAATCGCGAGCTGAAACCACCATGTGCTTGCTCTCAGACGCAGGTGGATTCAGGGGATGGACTTCCTGTTTCTGTAGTGCTGTGTCGATTCATACCAGCTGTCTCCACTCAGGCGCATCCATGCATGCTTGCGTGTGTGGTGCGCTCTGAGTGTGTGGTATCCTGCATGTCGGCACAGCCAAAAGCTTGCATTCAAGAGACTGGGAAGTACATGGGAGGCGATTCGGTGCCACCTCCAAAAACTAAGCTCCTGGTTCCGCTCTGATAGCGTGACTAACTACCTGTCGGTCTATCCTAGCACAAACGACAGAGCCTGACAAGCTATTCGTGTGCCTTCGATATGCCGAAAACAGCAATATGGATGGGACTCATTCCCCTGACTCTGAGGGAGCCCCCAATACGGCAGCGTCGGGTTAGACCGCTCGGGAGAGGCTGCTAGAATCAAAGGGCACGGATGGGCTGCTCAAACGAAGGACTAAAATGGCGATCTGTACTTTCAACGCACGAACGCTTGCATCCGAGGGTCACATCGAAAATCTGATGATGCAGGCCAGGAAG
The DNA here is from genome assembly GCA_036418205.1 of Ostertagia ostertagi. NCBI lineage: Eukaryota > Metazoa > Nematoda > Chromadorea > Rhabditida > Trichostrongylidae > Ostertagia > Ostertagia ostertagi. Next base: position 64,691 of record MU868895.1, on the reverse strand, counting down.
ATCAAGTACGACGTCATCGGACCGACCGAGACGAGAAGGCACCGCCTGCTACACGCCGTTGTCGATACTGGAGAAGAACTGTTCATTGGAACATGCGACAGCAGAGGCGTTGGCGGTGAGGGTGTCCTCGTCTACCCGTACTTGGCCATAAACATCGATTCGTGCGAAAGTCTTACGACCCGAATTGGTCAGATTGAGAAGATGTGGTTCAACTCCTGCTTTGACAATCTTCATCGCCTACCCACCAACATCCAGCTACGACGAAGAATTACACGAAGCATTCTATATGGAACTGGAGAAGTTCTACAGGGAAGATCACACCTTCTTCAAAGTCATCGTCGGCGACTCCAACGCTAAGATTGGCACAAGAAGAACGGCTGAAAAACTTTACATCGGTACTCACGGAATGGAATGGAATGAGCAGGGTGAGGGACTGTCGGAGTTTATCATGTCGACCAACACCATCCATGGTAACTCACAGTTCCAAAAGCCCCCTCACCTTCATTGGACTTGGGAGTCACCTGATGGACAGTTCCACAGTGAGATAGACCACATCATCTTCAATTGAAGGTTTTGCCTGACCGACGTCGCTGTTGTTCCAAAGTTCTACACGGGACCGGACCATCGTCTCCCCCGCGCTAGATTCCACTTCTCGATGCGTGTTGAGAGAGCAGCAAAGTTCAGGAAGCGAAGCCCCAGGATAGTTATCAACTGGGACCACTTCGCTTCCCTCGTCAGCTTATGGGGGATTCCGTCATCGAAAACATCGACGAGGAGTACTATCGGCTGGTAGAACATCTCCACGATAGTGACAGGAAGGCAGAGAGTTTGAAAGTCACCAAGGGACGTCTGTCTCCGGGAACTCTCGAATTGATACGCCAGCGTGAAGCCGCACGAGCTGCAGGCAATCACCAACTCACGTCCGAGCTTGCGAAGCTATGCAGAGAGGCGATAAAGGAAGATCTCAAAGAGCGAAGAGCAGCAGATGCCGGAAGGAGCATCCCCAATGCCCGCCGAAGCTTTGCCAGCTACAAGACCAAGATGACCTGCCTCCGACGTCCAGATGGAACACTTACTGCATCCCGAAGGGCAATGGAGAAAATCATCTACGACTTCTACTCGGACCTCTTCGATAGCCATGTCCATCTGCCTACTTACCAACCGCAAGAGGATGGATACGTCGTTGCCTCAGTTCTCTCTTCCGAAGTCCGACACACCATCAAGTCGGTGAAGAATTGTACACCAGCCGGTGTCGACAGGGTTAAACCGGAACATCTGAAGAACGCAACACCAGTTATCATCAGAACTCTGTCTCGACTCTTCACGCGCTACCTGTCGGAATGCAAGGGACCCAATCCGTGGAAAACCAGCAGGACCGTGTAGCTGTACAAGAAGGGAGACTTGGACGACATTGGCAACTATCGCCCAATCTGCCTGCTGTCTGTAATCTACAAACTATTCACTCGAGTCATCCTTAACAGGATCGGCAGAATACTGGATGAAGGACAGCCATGCGAGCAAGCAGGGTTTCGAAGAGGGTTCAGCACGATCCACCATATCCATACGGTTACAAGACTCATTGATGTTTCACGAGAGTACAAGATGCCGCTTTGTCTCACATTCATCGACTTGAAGAAGGCCTTCGACTCTGTGGAGACAGAAGCGGTAATCGAAGCCTTGGGCAACCAGGGCGTCTCTACTCAGTACGTCATGATTCTTCGTGAGCTCTACAGCAACTTCACAACCAGGATCTCACCATTCTACAAGGAAGTCATCATTGACGTCAAGAAAGAGGTTCTACAGGGCGACACCGTCTCGATCGAACTCTTCAGCGCCGCTCTCGAGAACGTCATGCGTCAACTGGAATGGGAAGACAGTGGAGTGAAGGTCGACGGCCGGCAACTACACCACCCTTTTGCTGACGACATCGTTCTTATAACGCCGAACATCGAGCAAGCGGAGCGAATGCTGGCTGATTTTGACTGCGCCTGTGGTAAGGTTGGTCTGCAGCCAAACCTAACGAAGACGATGTTTATGAGAAACGGATTGGTTCCTGATGCCCCATTCACGCTCAACGGAACGAATATCACCGAATGCTTCAGCTACGTGTACCTAGGTCGGGAAATCAATATGATGAACGACCTGACTTCAGAGCTGAGCAGGAGGAAACGAGTGGCATGAGGAGCATTCAAAAACATTGAGGGAGTAGTGAAGAAGACGGAGAACATCCGGCTCCGTGCCCACCTCTTCGATTCTGCAGTCCTTCCCTAACCTACGCCTCAGAGACCTGGACTATGCGCAGGCAGGACGAGCATGCGGTCAGCGTTATCCAACGCGCTGTCGAGAGGACGATGCTAAGAGTAACCCTATACACGCAAGTGCAGAGGGGAATCTGGAGTTTGGAACTACGCCAACGATCGAAGATCAGGGACGCTGTTGATTTCGCCAAGGAATCGAAAACAAGGACACGTCATGCAATTTTGCGATGACCGTTGGACCCGAGCGGTTACCGACTGGATCCCTCGGGACGACAAACGAACACCTAGACGACCGCCAGCCTGATGGTCAGACTTCTCCATGAAAGCCCTGAATGAAAGGAATGAACGGCTTCGTGTCCGTCGAGCAAGGAGGATCCACTGGACCACTCTAGCACGCGAAAGTGACGAATGTGGACGTTACTGGCGCCCGCTCGAGCAAATCGACGACCAACGGAGCGACAGGTGATACAGGTGATCGTCATCATCGAAACTTACTCCGATCGACCCTCAATCACAAATCATATTTACGTCGTTCATATTGAGAATGATGACGACTCTGAAAACCGGCTCAGTACCGTTTTTTAAATTCTGGACCAGGCAATCTTCTGCGAAATGGGATCAAAGTCGTATATAATGATGAGAGGAACATCACTGATTATTTTTATGCTTGGCTTTGCTTTTAGGTTTTGATTTGAACGTTTTTGCCGAATGCGAGCGCTACGATATTATGCACCAATTCAATACAAGAGCAACATATACATATGCACACAGATAGTGAGGTGGATTTGCCTGGCTGCTCCGTGCGTTGAGAATCCATGTTTGACAGTGGCAAATTTGATTTGAAGAGGCGAAAAAAGGCGATGTAAAGAAAAAGATAGTACTACATCAAGAATAAGACTATATCTATAACTCTACATCTACGGTTATGTCTCTTGCCCGCCCCTTCGAGATACCAGCTCCAACGCCTTATCTATATGCCCAGTTTGCTTCATCGCATACGCTATTTTTTCGTTTCTGCTTAAGGTCTTTGATGTAATAACCGCGGAACTTTCAAATCTTGGTACCGTTCTCGATTGCAGAAACAACTTTTGCTATCGTTCGCTATTTACGATTCCCCAGGCGCACATCTGGAATTTCCATCTGGAAATTCTTATAGAAAGCGTTAGCTTGGTTTGTCGGTTTGTATGTATTGTATGTATGTATTGTGTGTATATCCATCTGTCCGTGGGTTCGGAAGGGTTCAGCGCGCATCTCAGCAGCAGTGGGGCGTTGGTTCGGACAAGTGATGTAGAGGATGGGACGGAAACATATTTGGTGGGGGTCAAAAAGTGATAACGACTGATGAGATTGGCAAGAGGCACTAAAACGCAAATTTGGCGCAACTTACTGTGGGTGTCCCAGCAGCAGAAAGGCGTTGGTTTCGACAAGTGCTGTAGAGGGTGGGACGGAAATATATTTGGTGGGGATCAAAAAGTGATAACGACTGATAGGGATTAATGACAACGAGATGCGTAAGAGCACAAAGGGCACATAAAAGCAGATATGAGATAACGCAAGTCATTTCAATTTCATTTCACCTGCGTTGTCGTCCTTAGCTCAAATTACCATTTGGCCGCTACACTCCCTAGAGTTTCCAAAAGTGTACGGTGGATGTTTGACGATTATGATACTCAGTACTGGGCCTTTAAAGTTAAACATCATTAGCATCAAATGTTGTACGGCCCCTAAATTGTCCTGACATTCGATGCATGGTGGTTGTCTACAGACATCGCTTAAACTCCGTACTTCACCGCGCGTATTAAGCGGACTGTGAGCTAACGCATTTCTGGAAGCAACCGATTTCCTACCGCTGGAACCTAACACCGCACCAACTTTCCAGTTGCATCGAAGGTTTCGATGTCATGCGCGCGGTAGCGTGCGGAGCCAAACTGGTTATATGTGAAACTACTTTTTGTTGCATAGCATCACCTCCAGGTGTTGCTGTCACAGGTGGAAGGGGCCACAGCGGAAGGTACAAAGCTTACGCAGGAGAGGGTTCAGTATTACAAATGGGAGGGAGCACAATAAAAGATAAAGGCTCCGGAGGTGGTTCCGGAAGCTGGCGATAACCAATGTGGCCATATAATGGGTCGTGTCTAAGGAATCCTTTTCGAAGACATATAATAGTTGTCGTGGTTGCTGTAGCAAGACAAAAATGTGTATTAATTGCTAGTGCCCATGTTTGAGGAGGCTCATTTTCCTGCCTAGCCTTTTCCTAGCTGTTATGGATTCCACTGTGATCATCTAGGATCAAAGGTTTATCTGAGAAGCGTCAATCGTATGGCATGGGGTCGGGTTTCGTCTCAGCCACGGAAGCTTTGATCTTTCGAGCACTAGTACATTAGTGCAAAAGTAGAAATATGCATTAGTAGAGCCCTGCTTCCGCATGAATGCGAGGATACTCAACCAAATAGGGTAACCAGTCCGGAGAGCCAGCTTTAGCGTAAAGTACGCCTCTTTTGTACCTTTCGAAGGGGCTCGTGGATGATCAGATCGGGAGGGAATTCCTAAAAGACTTTTTCGAAAAGTGCTGAAACATTCTTGAGGATTTCAGAGAATTCAACAAAATCGAAGGAACCAATGACCCTGGTTCCATACCGATACCATTAAACGGAAACCTCTTCTACCGCTGAATTATCCAAACTTGAGACCAATGCTGAATGTTCACGGAGAAAACACAAGTCAATTTCGTAGGCTACGCGGGTATTACGCGATAAGTTTCGGTGAGACAAGTGAGGACAACCTAAGAGACGTAATTCGACACATTTTCCGAAACAGCTAACTACTGGATGAGCAAGCTGTATGACCTAATTTTCTGCATAATGTCCAGTACCTCTATAATACGCGCAACAGTGTGCAGAGCTAATATGGAATCCGAGCAATAACTTTCAGAGCTGTGGCACACCACAAGTTGCGAAATCATCGCAAGTAACTCCTACGTGTGGTGGGACATCAAAAGCAGCACCTCCAGCACCTCCTCCAAAGCCGGCCATGCAAACCGATTGCTACAGTGTCTACCTCGTGAAGAAACAATGTGGGTTTTCTTTTTTAAACTGGATCTTTCATGTCATATTTACCGCATTATTTTCAGGAGTGCTTTCTTAGACTCCGCATATGCCTGCCATCAGATACACATTGAATAAAAATGCGCTACAGTCTTAATCGTCATTTAATCTGAAATCGAATATGGATAAAAAGTGCTTTTCGAGTTTTACTATGAATTCAAACTGTCTTCAAGAACAGAGCTGTTTTTGGGATTGAGGCGGATGAAGAGAGGAATAATCAGGAGCCGTAGTGGGGAGTGCTGTGAACGTAATCGTAAGGATTAATTAACCGAATACCTATCGCTTGTTCGCAAGACAGCCGGGATATACGCTTCTTTCCTCACGACATATCGGACATGAAATCGAAATGAAATCGAAAGAATACGAATTTGAAAGACGCAAACATTGGAAAAACATGACAAGGAGAAACTTCAGACGCGCAGTTGATCAAACTATCCTTCTATTTTATAAACCGCCAACTCGATGTATCGCTTTGTATGTATGTATGTACAAACCATAATCGGGTAGCTCGCAGGACTTGAGCTACCGATGTTTTGTAATAGGATAACTGTTATAGCACTCTACAGCTATATAAACACTTAATGAGCACCATGCATCTGCGCGCATGTAGCGAAAGGCTTGGATGAAACTGAATAGTAGATTGAGCTTTAGGTCCACCGCTAAACAATGTTTTTCTTATTGAAATGCGTCAGCTGATCGTTACATAGGTTGCTCATGTAGAGGATACGTCTGTAAATAACCACCATGCATCTAGTCACGTTATCACATTCTTCCTCCCACCAATTATGTTCCCGTCTCATCTCCTACATTACCTGTTGAAATCAACGTTACACTTCTGCTGGGAGGGGCTTTGTGATATTTGCTAAACCTGGGCTCTGAAGCCTCTTATCAGCCATCAGTTATCAGTTCCTTACCCCACCAAATGTGTACCCAATCCACCGCCTATACCACTTTCAAAATCAACACCTCACTGCTGCTGGGAGACCCCTTTGATATCCGAGACACATATATTCTGACGCCCCTTATCAGTCCCTATCGGCCGTTATCAGTTCCTGACCCCCACCAAACATGCACCGGTTCCGCCCCAGCATAGTATATGAAAGAGAGCGCTTCACTGTTGCAGCGAAGCGCGCTACGAAATTTGTGACAAACAGACGCACGCGCACATGCATAGATATACACACGCACAGACATACTTAGCGAATTATATATAGTAGATGTCTATCCGGTCGCAAAACAAAGTTTGTGATAAGGCAGCTAATGGAATGAACAGGCCGCTAATAAATCTGGGTAGCTCGCAGGACTTGCGCTTTCAATGTTTTGCAATGGCATGATTGTGATAGCACCCCTAACGACAACATCAGCACCTGCTTAGCAAACTCTCGGTCATTCCGCAAGGTGCTGCAGTGGCACCTGTGGAGCAGTGGAGGGAGGTGTTATGGATGAAGAGGGAAGGCGAAAAACCAATCACCAGAGACTTTAGGTGCGGTCAGGTATTGATATGTTACTCTACTATCATAATACTGTCGGATTCTCTCCAGAAAAACGAAAATGATGACATGGGCCAGTTGTAACTTGAACTGGACACCGCAGTGGTGGCATGGGCCATCAATGCACCGCCTTCATAAGAAAACCTCGATCGAAATCAGTGATGGGTACCAGACAGGTAGTAGGTACGAATCATGTTCCCTCTGAAAAGAGATTTTGTGAGCGTGAACGCTGTTAAAAAAAGTGAACTCAGGCACCATTACCTGAGATCTAAGTCGAATTTTTTGGAAAACTAGACAAAAAAAGCGAGACATTGGAAAACTGGTGGAATTTGAAGAAAAAGGCATGACTAAGTCAGAAATCTACCTCAGATTTTCTCATCTTCTCAGGGAAAATTCTTCTCAAAGTGCGGTCACTTTCGTGCGCAGGACACCTTGCCACGCGGACCCAAAATTCGAACTATTTCCCAACAAACATAAAAGCAAAACAAATGAGCGAATAAAGCAGAAAAAGTGCTCACAAAAGAAACACCACTTGATAATACTGAAACAATGAATTTTATGAGGAACAATTTCAATTTGAAAATTGCTATGGCTTCTCGGTCAGCCAGTTCGAAAAAAATACGGCAAAGCTTCTTCGGCAACTTAAGAGCGGAATGTTCGGAAGAGAGTGTACGTCATTGATTGATTTCGACACGACATAAAAGTTAGTACTATTTGTGTTGTGTAGTGGAGCAATAGGGCCTAGTCCCAAGTGGTGCACTTTCAATGGTCATTTACATCGTGGTCATTTTAAGACAGTTTGGTGGAAGTAATTCATTTGTCACTATTTGTACTATCGTATCCACCTAGTAACATAGGTTCACCCCTCATATCCCGCAGGTCAGGTCTATTGGTCCCACCGATCAGGAGACCTGACCTGTCGCTCTCGAGAACGTCATGCGTCGACTGGAATGGGAGGACATGGGAGTGAAGGTTGACGGCAGGCAACTACACCATCTGCGTTTTGCTGACGACATCGTTCTTATGACGCCAAACATCGAGCAGGCGAAGCGAATGCTGGCCGGTTTCGACTGCGTCTGTGGTAAGGTCGGTCTGCAGCCGAACCTGACGAAGACGATGTTTATGAGAAACGGATTGGTTCCTGATCCCCCTTTCACGCTCAACGGAACGAACATCACCGATTGCGCTAGCTACGTGTACCTAAAATAAGAAGGAAGATGTAGTCATAAGTAGTGGGTCAAAACAGAAGTGGTCCGTTTCGCTTCTACCTCGGACGAACCACTGTCTGCCGTCACTCCCTGAGGCTCCTCAGTGAGGTAGGAGTGACGACAAAAAGCTAGTGTAAACGATGTCAATGAATGGAGAAACAAAAACGAATAAATGGAGAAATAATTATAGTGAATGCTCTTGCCGTCGAATTGTTTAGGTTATGTAGTCTAGGTTCCTAAGTGCTAGGTTGTAATATAATATGATACTCAATATACGCAGTCAGTTTTGAGCGGGAAGGGTTGAGTACACAGATATGTGGTTGTTGATTACCGTATTTAAAAAGCTAGTATAAGCAATGGTACTGTATTAATGTTAGAAACATGCGAGAATGATAAAAAAATTCTATTCAATCACATCATTAACTAGCTTAGTGATATTTTTTACATTGTCTGGTAAAGCATACTTATAGCTAATAAATTTATTTTTATATACACATTTAATAATATTAGATATAACAAACTCTCTACTATAACCACTATTTGTTAGAACAGATGTCATTTCTTTAATTTTTACAAGCTATTAAACCGACTACAAGTGTTAGCTATTCTAAGAGCTTCGTATAAATGACTGCTCCTTTATTTTAAATGGATATTTTAGTAGTGCTATGCGGGAATTTTATAACATTGAAAGTGAAGTCATCTGTCTAATTATATAATGTTGTGTTTATGAAATCAATTTCTATCGTACTTGATAAATCTAAATAATTGCTACATTTTTCATTGCTATGTGTCCCTTCAAAAACAAGTGAATTGTTGTATATCACATTCAGCAATCCTTCAATATCATTCTCATTCTGATTATGTAATATCAGTAAATTGTCCATATATCTGTATGGTATAAAATATTTATCATTATTAAACCTAACTTCCTTAGCATGACTATATTCCATAACTGAGAGTGTGAGATCTGCCAGCCATCAAGGGGCTAAAGTTGCCTCCTTGTGGCACTCCTTTGTTCTGTCTATATCTATATTATTCGTTCAAATGCAGAAACCTATGTGTCTTTGCTACCCTAATCTTACTCAATATATCCCCCAAGGTCTTCTATTTGTATATCCTGTATTTAAGTAATCCTGTCTGTATAGACCACCTTACAACACCATTCTTGTCGGCAATCCAAGTTTATTCGCATTTTTGAAGACACATGTTCCCACCCCCAAATTTACGTACTGTTATTGATAATAAGGAAATGTTGCCATATTATGACCATGAACAATATCAGTGAAATCCTGCTTGTCAGATTGTTATATATCTTTATGCCCTTATGTTATTAAACCCACTGCCCGACCAATGCGGGATTTCGAAGACTGCGCCCGCCCGTTCGGCACCAGCGCCGGCACAGGCGATTGCCAACTGTCAGCCCACCCGGTGCTGACATTGTCCCAGGGGAATCGCATGTTGTTCGTTTTATTCTTTTTTCTTAAACCTGTAATAAGGGGTTATTTGTGAGACCGCTGACTTACGAATTATGAGATTCCTTTGAACGCTGCGCTCACATTGGCGGCATCTTGGCGCCAAGATGGCGCCAATGACTGGACGTTTCGTCCAAATCTCGACTGTAAACTTGTATAGTAGGGTCTATGTAGACCCTGATTTAACGAAATATTCAGATTCTATTTTCGAACTGCTGGCGCCAAATTTGCCGCCCATTCTGGCGCCAGATGGGCGCCATATAGATTTCGTCCAAGTTCGATGTAAAACTTGTATATAGGCGGTATTTGAGACGGCCTGATGACGAACATGACATTCATTTTTTCGCAATTGGCTGAAATTTCACGCCGCTGTACGAGCCAGATTTGTGCTAACGAGCGCTGCCATTGCTCGCCTCTCTGTCGTAACAATTTTTTTACCTGCCACATTATGTGAAAATATGGAACACTAGTTCCCCGAGGTCTTTATACTGAACATTATATCATATTCTTGCTATTCTTCCGGTTTTTTTAGAGCCCAAATTGGGCAGCTCCTCACCAAACTGCAAAAATTTTTCATTATGAGGGATGGAGGAAAGCCCTTGACCGCATTTCCTATTACCGTTTTTGGCACTTCGCAGGCTGGCCTCAGCAAAAATCGGAGCCACTCGTTTCGTAGTCTACGCATGACGCTCCCATAAATACACGAAAGACCGTTTCCGAACGCTTCCACATCCGAACGACCCCCTCCCCCCTTGTTATCTCTGATGGATCCAAACTCGGCTCCAGGCGAGCAGAAAACCGCAGGTTTAAATAGTCGGCCAACGACCTAAAACGCCATGGTCATATTCGTAATCACAGCCTCAATCCCCCCATCCCGCAACCTGTCACGCGATTACGTGATACCCCCGATTGGCGCTCAACTCAGCGCGCAAATGCGCGCCAATTTTGGCCCCGCTCAAGCGTTAAAAAACAACACGTCATCTCTGCGACGAGGCCACATCAAACCCCAACACCGTTGCACACGCCAATTGGGTGGAGACCCCCTTTGGCGCAATAGCGCCACATGGCCCAACAACTCCTCTGCGCGCCACGCCAAAAATCAAATCATATTGCCCACTCAGGGCCCCGTCAAAATACACCCCGCCACCCCATACGCCAGATTCTACAATCGCATTTGGTGAGCACACCCGTGGCGCCAACTGCGCCAAAAATGCGCGCCCAATTGTTGGCCGCCAGGCGCGCATAAACATGATCATCGCATCTTGAGATCCAAGACCACTCCGAAAACCCACCACACCACGGAAAAGTTTCACCCACCACAGCACCGGAAAAAAAATTTCGACTTTTTCGCGTGAAATTTTCAATTGTCAAGTTAATTCTTTTTCTTTCCCCAACACCCGAAAATTCTGGGATAGAGATTTCCTCCCGCCCCAGGCCCCTCACACACCATCACGACTCGCAGGGTATGAAGACCTCTTCAGCCCACCACAACACACACCATCTCGCCCCCCCGGACCTTCCTTTTTTTTTAAAAATTCTTCAAAGCCCGTCAGCCACCACCGGTGCCTGGACAGCGTCGAATAAACCCGATTCTCCGCTGTCAGCCACGCCTCCGGTGGCGACACTTGTCGTGGAATGGGTTAAGTAACCAAAAGATGTTTGTATTGGAAATTTGTAAGCATTCAAGCAATCCTAATGCTTTGCGTCGATTCTAATTAAAAGAACTCCGTCCCCCCAATTGTATCCGGTGAAGTAAAGCCCTCCCCTGGAACTAGCCTTTCTCCTTCATTGACCGTTCCGTTCATCCCTTCGAGCACCTACCGTCGATGGACTCAGCTTCACACACATCTTCCTGACAGAACATGATTCATCGACTGGACACATGCTTCGGAAGCGTTAATCACCGGAAAGTATCTCATTTTGAGGGTTGAGAACGAAGCGAAGCAATATGGAGGCCCCACTACTCATCGGTCAGACCGGCATGCTCATTGTTGGTAAAGTAGTTGCGCAGACAACCGATCTTTTGCTACCACATTGGACTGTCGAGTACTTGCTGTTTATCGGCCTTTTCTACTGTATCCATCTCGTTCTGGCCCACCGTATTCCTGCATCCTGCTAACACTCCTCCCAGTATGTCTGCCATCTTCGAAATTTGCACTAGGTGTGGACAGCGCTTACCTAATCTCGCGCAAACTTCCTACTTTCTCAGCTTTTTGAGAGTTCGAGCTTCTTCATCCCAACTGTGCTTCTCAATCTTCGCGACATACTTGCTCGGCCGAGGGAAAGTATGCCGTCCCTTTTTCTAACCACACCAAGAAAATGAGCAAACACGTAATATTTGAAGGTGTTCATGTTTTCCATCTCACAAAATCTCCATACACTCACCTTCTTATGAACTTCAAAGTGTCGCGTTTTTTAAATTTCCCTCGCCTGTAATCTCGATCCTTAAAGAAATCTTCAACTTTACCCCGCGATGTCCAGCCAAACCCGCATCTCAGCAGACCATATCTCACGAGGACGAGCGCGAGTAGAAGCTAGAATGAGCCTGCATCCCTGCCCGGCAGGTCCCGGTATAGAATGACAGATCGTCAGTAAAGTCTACACCAGTACACTATGTTTTGTCGAAGAAGACCTGTACCTGTCTGGATGGCACAATATCCCCCATAATTATTTGTATATATATATTCTATTGTCCTACTACGATTCTGGAAGCGATTTGAACAGCCTGTTCCACTCCCAATTCTAGTCACGAAGCGACTGTACACCTATCAATATGAAACGGATTGTGTGGGAGTGCATTACAATTTAAGAACATCACCCTCGATTACTTACAAATAAATAATTTAAGCTCATTGATTTAATCTACTCAATCGCCGTATAATATTCGACTAACAAACGATCATAGCCCCAAGCAATAGATCATTCATATCGTATGCATGATGTGCACCGTACAGTGATCCTCCCACCCCATCCATTCAACTGAAATTCATCAGCTAACCCGGATCGAGCTGAAATGCTCGACTCCACACACCCCCACACCATGCAACAGATCCTCGTGGCCCCGTGTAACGAATAGGAACTGCATTTTCTATCAAGCTGTTTCTTCTGCCAGCATAAAATTGTTCGAGATGAAACCAATACTTTTTCTCACAACTCATACCAGATTTCGTATAAAATTCCCTAACTGTCTCGCATTCAAGAAAGGGGAACCACTAGACACGAAATTCATCTTGTATTCGTAGAGAAAATTGACCATAGTTTTCCGTGCAGTGGCCATCCTCTTTGTATTGCGTGAGAATATAATCATGTTACTATTTCAGGTTGGTCTGCCATAATTACACTGTCGATTCTCCTATTCAATTTCAAAATTCCTTCCGTCTATAGACCGTTTCACTTGCGAACACACTCAGTATGCTTAAGTATGCTTCGAGTCGAGCTTAAACCAGCCCGGCGAACTTCCGGAAGCGCAAGCCCTCCTCAACGGCTATTATTAAGTCCCTAGTAATGACAATCCGGGTCACGTGACTGCAGTCAAGATTAGTGGCTTTACGATCCTCAAATGAAACTCTGTACGCAAGGAGACAACAGAGAAGATCAGCGCTTGGTTTGACTTCAGTCCTCTGCCTAGCTGATAGGGTCACGGAGCTCGTGCACAATCGCAACGGCCAAAGACGAAACGACAGCTATGAACTTCAACCTCATACTGGGCCTAGCGCGCGGATCTTTTGATGAGGGCGCCCTTGCACCTAAGATTGGAGTTGCCTCCGGCACCTTGCTACCAATGTGTATTCGTGTAAAAGCAGGAGCCCTGAGCGCCGCCCGATGCGACCAGCAGCTGTCCATTCAGTACTGGCAAGGTGCTGCAGAGTGACGTTTTAAATGGAAAGGCTTATGGTCCGCCCCCCACACACCCACACCCAGCACCATGAGCCGGGAGCACGCCTGATCACGCTGGGGAACCAACCAATTCTTGGCATAGGACAAAAGCACCACTCACTCATACCGTCACCGGTGACAACCCGAATCAGAAAGTCCACTGCCGACCATAACAACCTGTCCTCGCTTCACTTCTCGCTTGCCTCGCAAGCTAGGATAGCACCAGCCTCAACCAAAGCCCCCCGAACTCCGTTTTCTGATGATTATGATTCTCGTTTTACTTAGCGTTCGGCGGGTGCGCCTGGTTTTGGGAACGCACTCAATGTATGAAATCACAGCAATTGCTGAAGTCCACGCGCGGAATAGCTCCCTCTGGCTTGCTTTGGGTTGCGAGCCGAATCGTCAGAAACGTTCATCAGATCCTCACTCTCCTGCGAATCGTACGACCCAGACCTCACTTGCAATGCCCAACTCACCTACGTTCTGGGGAAACAGACCAGGTCCACGATCCCCTCATTCCACCCCATAACTGCATTGACATCGCTGCTCTCGGAAACTACGTCGCCTCCCCCCCTGCCCTGAAATAAGAATCTGCCCAGAGAAGAAAGGTTAACAAGATACCCAGCACAATCTCACCCCCCGACCAAACGACTCTCCAAATCTTTCAACCCTCAGTTCGCCTTCATTCTGGGGTGGGCAGCCTTCCAAAACCCCACATTAGTGAATGCGCCACGTATATGCAGATGACCATGATGGTGGTTAGACTCCCTTAAGTCCACCATTGTTTCCCAGAAGAGATAAAACTTGAACACCTCAACACCAAAAGTGTCCGCCATTGCCCACACGTAATTATGATGACCACCACACAATATGTAATATAATTCGCTTAGGGTTGTTGTCTGTCCGGTTTCGTTGTACGCGATATACCCACAATCCACACACACTCCACTCCCGTTTGCTGTACATTGCAAGCTATGGAACACTGCAATTCCAGTCCCACTGAATATCCAAGAGTGCCAGGACGGGCAACATACTTTAAGTGGAGTCAAAAATGTAAGATATTCACAAATGAGACGGTGTTCGTAACAAACGGCAGCTAGAACCAAAGTACAGAAACCGAACGGCTCCTTCGGCAATGAGCAAAGAAATAGATGCTGAGGGCGGGACACACACCGCGAATCATGCCTTTAGGAGGGCAAGATGTAACTGGCTTGAAATAATGACCGCTATACACACCATCCCACACCGAGGGATTCGTCAAAACCAAGTACTAGGTACGGAATCAAACTCATTTCCTCCTAACTCATGCGCGCCTCCACCCCTCGTCCTTAAACTCCCATCTGACTCGCTTACTAGCCCCCTCCCTGCCCAACCATTCCTCCAGGAACACATGGTGAATTGTTAAGGAATACGACAATGCACCCGAGCGCACGTCCCCCATATATCCCCACCGACGCCCTGTCATGCGCCTGCGCTATGACAGTTCGTCGTGAGATTTTATTGATAGGCTAACCAGATATCTGCCAGCAACACTGATCAGTCAGGCCGCGCACGGGGCCATTTCTCTTCTACAACCATTATCTTTTTCAAAATTATGCGTGTGATTTTTACGAAAAAAAAGCATGCCCCAATGGAGGCACCGTCCGCGAATACAACCTTCAAATTAGGATTCGAGCTCCACAACAGACATGTTGTTAAGCGCCAAGGAGCGCGCCAAGGTACCTGTAGTGTTGCCGCACCGCAAGCGAGTATAATTGAAGAGTCGAACCGATAGGAAGCAAAAAGGAATTGTCTGACCCCTGCTTATGAATTGGGAATTGCTTTTGTTGTGGCGCTTTCAGACGCAATGTCTGAGGGTATATCAAACACTTCCCAACTCAAACGGCGGCCTTTCTTGAACCCGAAAACCTCTCCTACTGCCACAGCTAACACATCCATCACACTCCAACTACCGGGGCACAGCTTTCGACCCCACCCGAGCTTCTCATTATTCACATCTCTCAGCCCCCAGTATCACCAGTCATACCTGCTGGACGTGATCGGGGCTGCTCACACGAACTTCGACGTGATGACGCAGTAACTAAGTCACGAACACCACAACGACCCAGTTATAAAAGCCCTGAAAGGAACTCGTCCACTGGAAACGGTCATTTTCTTCCATCTGATGAGCTGCATCTGCCACGCTGGGAAGAATCGGAAGCAGAGTAAATAACGGTCGAGGAAATCCTTGAAAGGGGGTCGTCGCTTCCGATTCTTTCCAGCGTGGCAGATGCAGCCTATCAGATGGGAAGAAATGACCATTCCGTGGACGATTCCTTCATGCTTTATAACTGGTCCTGTTGTTCGTGATTGTTACTGCTCATCACGTTATACGGCTAACCACCCATCACGTCAGCCGTATGACTGTTGATAAACTGTGGTGAATGTAAAATAAAGCCGAGTTGGGTCGAAACTGTGCCCCGGTAGTGTAACTTGTATTGTACTTGTCCGATAGGAGAGGTTCGGGTTCAAGTGCCGCCTTGGGTGGAAAGTTTTTATAACCCAGCATTCGTCTGAAAGCGCACCAACAAAAGCAATTCCCAATCACAAACAGTCAACAATTCCTTTTGCTTCCTCATCGGTTCACTCTTCAATTATACTCGCTTGCGTGCGCAAACTACATGGACCCTCAGCGCTCCTTGCGCTCAACAACATGGTCTGTTGTGAGTCTCAATCATAATTTGAAGGTGTATTCGCGACGGTGCCTCCATTTCATGCTTTTTCTAAAATCACACGCATATTTTGAAAAAAGATAATGGGTTGAGAAGCGAAATGCCTTCTGTCAATCAAGATAAATACAGTTCTTGTTTCGGCACAAATCGTATGCGCTGTGATCATGTTCAATAGACCGTGAACAGCAATTATCTCTAGAGTACAAATCGTATCATGAATTGGATAGGCATTCTCTCACGAATAAATAAACAATATCACCGAGTGTTTTCTCGAAAAATAGGGTATGATAATAGAATTAAGTAACAGCACTACAAACGGTATTATTGTCATAAGGACACGCCGGCTCAGAGATGCTGTAGGTGGAGGGAGAAAGTATTTTGTGGACGGTTGTCTTTTGGCGAGACTTTGCAGTAGGGCAACAACTGCCGCAAAACGCTAATGAGGGGTTCAGGACGCAAGTTTGGTGTTGTAAGATGGTCTCTCTACGTTACAGATATTGTGAGCTGCAGTGAAGGACCTTAGTGGCTCAGTATTGACCTTAATGCCACAGAGAAGGGGAACTCGTGGCGGTTAGTGCTTCAACCTTGGGAGCAAGAGAGGGAAGACTTTAGATCAGTTGATGGCCTCTAGTGGCGAATTGAGAGGACCCTCATGGACTTAACATGGGCGTGATTGACGCCCTCACCCATCAGACAGGTGGGTGGAGCAGGGAAACACCCTTGAAAAGCAAGAGATCAAACCATGTGTATATGCAGCAACGAGGCATCAACATTTTACCAAGCACATTGTTCAGTCTCACGGAACAACCTGAGACTCATATGCTGTTCCAGTTTAACCGGCCTCTTCCGCTTAGATGCGCGCAGGATGCGTGCGGGAGCTTATCTGGTGTTATCATATGGCCTCACCTTGAACCAAGTAATCGACTGGGCAACGTGACTGCCACCGGCACTAGTGGAGATGCTGTACACCATTGGGTTAACGTTCGAGAGATGCATCGTTACTAAAGAAAGTTCATTCAAAGAACGTACAGCCGGTGTCAAGCTTAGCGTCCAAAAATTTCTGAGAAATCTACTTTGCGTCGCGTGTTCTCCGTCGCAACCGACCCGCTGTAATAAATTGGTCAAAAAATCAGAAACGAAGAGGATTTATTTTAAAATTAGACAGGAGACTCGTCAAGCGAGGTCATGATGTATGAGTCGAAAGATTAGAATGAACGGTCACCAGTTATTTCATGGAGAGCATACTTTGGATGTATTCAATTCATTGCAGCTCCGATTAGGCATTTCCGACTTTCATCACTTCCTTATTCTTTCAGACCGCGGACATTACTGTCACGATTCGTTTTCAAAGCCCATCACCACAGCTCAGTCGGGTCATTGAAAAGTAGCAAAGGCCAAGTGGTGTGTGGAGCTGTTTTTTGGGTGTCAGGTTGACCAGTTATTCCTTGAATTTACTGCCAACGTTCCACCACGATGCTGGGTGTATAAACAAACTTCGCTATTAGGTCTACGGGCATTTCGAGCTGCAATTCTCGGATACGGGCAGTACGACCAATAACTCGACTTTTCATAACGTGGTGTACACAGCTTATTCGAGCATCCACATTATACTTATGAGCCCGAGCCGTGAGAACCTGATATTCGCAACGACAGTTGAGTTGAGGATTCATTCTACCAGAAAATAGTAGTGCTCGATCCCACCAACAACGTTGCACGGGCCCTAGCCCCTTGCTTCATGAAGATAGTATAAAGAACAGAAAAAATGAAGACGAAAGGTTTTGGACTTGGATCCAGAGCAACACGAGGAAAGTAATAAGAAATCGTAAATCTTCCGCCTAAAACTAGGACAACTGCTAACGTTGTGGTAAGACAGACGCATCGTGAAATTCGTTAAAAAAGGGGAACGTTAACAAGTCATTGCAATTCGCACGAAGCGCTCTTCCGGTAGGACACAAATCGTGTCGAGGAGCGCTCTCTTCTTACGGACCATCCTTGGCGTTGATCATTATAAAGCCTTTTTTTATGCTCCGCACATTCTTGGTTTACATTAAGCCATTTACTAGATGTTCGAGAGCATTGCCTTGGTCACATTGGGCGAGAGAGTTAGAACATTGAAGGGTTACGGCATCCTACACATTGATAAACAGTTTTCGCCTCCAGACCTTACACCGCGCAACTCCACGGGCGTTGTCGCAACGCTGTGCCTGGAGCGCGCTTGTTGTGCAGAACGCTTCAAGTGTACCCATATTTGTAAGGACTGCATTTCTGTAATATACAAGGTGGATCATTCAGAAGAGAGAAGATCACTGGAATGTGCGAGTCTTCTAGTTTCTACAGCATGCTAAGTCGTTCTAAGCTAATTCTCTTGAGAACCTGAAGAACGTGTGTAATTGTCGAGATAATAAAACCCTCATGCGTTGGCGTTTCTGGAGTTGTAATTTCGTTCACTGGTTATTCGGACACGGAGACGAGCGTATGCAGCCAAACGGGGGTCGGTTTGCTCAGCAATTGTTCGACATTCTCTGATTCAGCGAAAGTCTGTGCTGAGGATAAGGTCAAGGAATTTCAAACGCTTAGAAAACCCCCTCCTCGCTCGCCGTAGTAAGGAACTATGTTCAGCCATCTCGAAATGCTTCGGAGACAAATGGTTTAAACGGAGTAAAAACTGGAAATGGTGCACGATGGACAGATCTTCCGTTCTGGTATTGCGCCATGCAGAACCCCACTCGAAGTCATTTTCACGGAGGTGGTTGTTTACACGACAAAGTTATTGTGGAAACAAAATGGTGTTCGCCAGTCTTGCAGATTTGAAATGGGGGGATCCGTATGGTTGATATTTTTTATTTACCTTCCGCAATTTTTGTCTATTTTTCAAGAGATGGACACATTTGCGGCTTATAGTTACTGATGATGCCAAGAAGGATTGAGATCTTTCCGCACAGAATTTCTTCATATGATCCTCTCCAAACGATTAATTTCACGATACTAATCATTTCGGGACTAGATTTTTGCTGCCATTCTATTGATTCTTTTGCAGGAACGCGTGCTTATTACTATGTGCCGACTAGCCACAACCTTTTATCGAAAAAAAACACAGACACCGTTCATTTAATTTTTTCTCCACGTTGCTGCAAGATATTCATAATGCATTACGCTATTCGAAAAAACTTGTGAAATTAAGAGACAACGATGAAGTGGCAGCAGCAATGTTGTATCGAGTTGATGATTTGAGGCTTACGTCCCCCTCACCTGCTGTCAGATAATACGACCCCTGTCAAGCTGACTCCTCGGACCGTTATTCACCCTGAGACTCCCACACGCACCCCCACACAATCCTCATATTAAGAAGTGAAGGTCGCTTCTGTACACAGAATTGGGATTGGAACAGGTGTTCAAATTCCCCCAGAATCGAGTATTACATGGAATGTATATATAAAATAATCTGGGGTTAATTGTGTCATCGCTAAAGACGGTCTTCTTCGACAAATTCAGATGTACTCTTGTGAACTTCCTGCGATGCATTTACAACTGAATGTTCAGGGATGAGGCTCATTCTACTTCTACTCATCCTAGCTGTGACAACTCAAGCGGGCTTGCTGGACATCGGTAAAGTGAAAGATTTCTTTAAAGGAGGAAAATACGGCGAGAAAATCAAAAACGCGACACTCTTAAAGTTCAAGAAGGTGAGTGTTGTTGAGAGTTTGTGAGATGGAAAACAGGAACATCAAAAAATACTGATTGTCTGTTCAGTTATTTGAAAAAACCGGCATACTTTCCCTTGGCAGCAAGTTGTCCGAGATGAGAAGCAAGCTGATGAAGAAGCTCGAACTCTCAAAACTCAAGAAAGTAGAAGTTGACCGCAAGATTAAGGTAAGCGCGTCCATATAATATGCAAATTTTGAGATGTCAGACTTACTGACGAGGTTAGCAATTCAGGAAATCTTGGCCAAACGGGATGATACAGTGGAAAAGGCGATTAACACAATATTCGATATCAGTGCTGGTAGCAACGTCGGCCAACTACTTTACCAAAGTGACATCCTTCTGACGAAGTGGGTCTTTCATATGTTCCTGTTTAACCCTCAAAATTATACTTTCCGGTTTAACCTTCAACATTTCACGAAAAATTATTGTCAGGAAACAAGCAGAAGAAGTCATCGAAGGTATCGAAGGAAAGAACGGTCAAATGAAGAGACAAGCATTCAAGGATGACTTCTTCCCTGATAACAATTGGGTGGACGGAGTCTTTTATAGATTCGACGAAAGCATAGGTCTGCTTGATGTTACAAATACCAATACGAACATCTTTGAGTTATTTAATCATCCGTTGAATGTATAATTTCAGACCCTCGTACCAGAAAAATATTCGAGTAAAGTGCCAAACAATGGGAAAATGCTACATGTATCGATTTTACTGAAGACAAAGAAGAAAAAGGTTGAATAGAAAAGTATTGTCAATGAGATTACGATAAGTTTTTATTATAGAGCCCCATTTCATTTTGGTGCTCAAAAGTGAAGGCTGTTTCTCAGAAGTAGGACGAGTTGGCTTTGACCAGTGGCTTTCACTTGGTCAAGGTTGTGACCAGGTAAAGCAATCCCAGTATTGCACAGCTTCACGTGATGATATTTCAATAATTATTAAAGCCTATAAGACATGGGTCAACGTGCTCGTACCTGGCACTACCACTAGGCACTTACTTCAGATAGGAATTGCTACGCACGAGATTGGTCATGCACTTGGACTTTTCCATACCATGTCACGCTATGATCGAGATGATTTCATAACAGTCGTCATCGATAATGTTGTAGTAAGTCATCACATGCACAGTACCACAAACAATACCATAGAATGTAAGTAAACCGTCTCAGGATAATTTTGTGGATCAATACACCCCACAGACCGAGGAAACAAGTGATAACTATGGCCTCACTTACGATTATGGTAGTATTATGCACTATGGAGCATCCAGGTAGACAAAAAAATAACACCTACCATAGTTGAAGTAATATGCTCGATGATTTCAGTGCTACTCGCAACGGTGAACCTACAATGATAGCAAATGACACATTGTACCAAAAAACGATGGGCTCGCATATCCTTTCATTCCTCGACAAGTCCCTGATCAACGAGCATTACGAATGCAAAGGTACACATAACGCCAAAACGACTGCTATTCAAAAATTGCCGAAAATGTTGCTATTTAGCAAAGTGTCCGCAAGAGACCTCAGCCCAGTGCCAGAATGGTGGATTCCCTCACCCACGGAAATGCTCAGAATGTATCTGTCCAAGTGGTTACGGCGGTGCTCTTTGCAATGAACGAGTAGGGCAAAGATGTGATAGTTGAGTAAGTCGGCAGTGAAGGCTTTTTTCAGCCAGCCGGATGTGGACAAACTTTGACAGCAAAGGATAAGAAGCAATTCTCATCAGTAAACTCGGTCACGGACAGGTTCAGTCCGATATGCGAGATGACTACCAATTCTGCAATTACTGGATTGAAGTATGATCTACCGTCCATTCGCCATTCTTTCTTGTGTAAAATGCAACACCTTTCAGGCTACTGAAGGAAAAAGAATTGAAGTTAAGATCAATGCGATTTCACACGGCTATGACCACGAGGGCTGCGTCTTAGGGGGTGTTGAAATTAAATCAAGTGAGGACCAAACGCGAACTGGCTATAGGTGAGTTCATTTTCAGAATCACAGTCCCTAATGATAATTTCACTTTTGCAGATTCTGCTCAACCAAGGATAAAGATACAGTTCTTGTTTCGGCCAGAAATCGCATGCCTGTGATCATGTTCAATAGATCCGGTGAACAGCAAATCATTCTAGAGTACAAAATCGTATAATGATTGGATAGCATTCTCCTCACGAATAAATGAAAAACAATATCACGAGTGTTTTCCCTGAAAATATGTCATAACAGCTAGAATAAGTAACAACAATCAGAGAGGAGGTAGAGGAGAGGGCAGTATTTGCTGACCGGAGTCTTTGGAGAGCACCTTGCAGTAGGGCAAGCATGCACGCAAGAAGGTCCTAATGGAAAGGGTTCAGACGCAAGTTTGGGGCTGGGGAGTGGTTTCCTAGGTTTCAGTGTTCATGGTGCAGTGAGCAGAGCCTCAGTGGCTCAGTAATTTGTTTAGCAGTAAAACTCCTCACGAATAAATGAAAAACAATATCACGAGTGTTTTCTTCGAAAATATGTCATAAAAGGTATAATAACAATTACAACCTTTACAAAGATATTATTGTCAAAGAAGGACACGCCGGCTCCAAGAGATCAGCTGTAGGTAGAGGAGAGGGCAGTATTTGTTGACCGGAGTCTTTGGAGACCACCTTGCAGTAGGGCAGCCATGCACGCAAAAAAGTTCTAATGAAAGAGGTTGAGGAATTTGGGGTTGGAGTGGTTTCCTAGGTTTCAATGTTCGTGGCGCAGTGCACAAAGCCTCAGTGGCTCAGTAACTTGGCCCTAATGGCACAGAGAGGGGAGCCTTCGTGGGTCAGTGCTTCAACCTTAGAGGGCCAGAGAGAGGAAACTTGGTGGCTTGGTGATTTGGCTCTGGTGGGCAGTTGAGAAGAGCGTTCATGGCTCAACATAGAAGAGGTATTACGCCCTGCACCTAGTTGTGGACTTGAAACTTGAGGCAGTGATAGCCTGCCCTATTTGCCTTCCGTCCTTCCGTGAACTTTTCTCCCGCGCTTTTTCCGTGAACTTTTCTCCCGCCCATGATTTTTCTCTCCAGCTGCCGTATCATATGTCTGTGAAGAACGTTCACTTCAAAGGACGGAGCGTTCTCATCCGTATGCCTTAGCGTACGGAGCCTAGAAAAATTTTGTCCGCTCACTCAACACATATAATGGCAAACGTTGTGCGTAATGTTCAGAAAGCGAAGGAGAAACTCGGGACGCGAAGAAGCGCAGACGTAGATACTAGAATCAAAAGCATCCGTAAAAACAGTAGGTATCGAGAAGGAAATTTGGGAGCCTCGACACCATAACGAAAACTAGATGGAATCACCTTCAAGATGCCGTATGTAAACGACAAAATGGCTCGTGAGGCGAGTCGTGGTGTGAAACGTGCCTAGCTTCCGATCCGATTCATCTCGTTTTTCAACCTCCTTCCACACTCAAGGACCTCCTCACGTCATCGCGGATATACGAGGATGGGTGCCACGAGCAGTATTGCCGATACTGCACTTCCAAGAATATCTGCGAATTCAAGGCACAGTCTATCTACTACGATGGTAGAGGATGTGGAGAAAAGTATGTGGGAGAGACTGCAAGACCCCTGAAGATACGCCCGGACGAACACAGGAGAGCGCTGAATAATCCCGCCTCACCCACGCAGCAGCTCCTCTAGGCACCGAACGTCAAGGCATACGAATCAGAACGGTACGTCTATTGACGTGAGCGTTCTTCACAGACACATGGTATTGCCCTGGAGAGAAAGATCATGGAGGCGCGGGAGATGTATCGCATCAGGTCACAAATAAATGCGAAAGAAGAGCTGCATGGGCTTCTGAGGCTTTCGGCATAATCCCTTTCCATGAGTGAGCCCCTTTCCCTTAGGATTGGTGCCTCCTTTTTATTCCCGGGCCACCCTATAGGCCGCCGCTCCTCTCTCTCCTTTTGGTATGTATCGATGCATCATGTCCTTTGTCCTGTAGTCGCTGATTTGTAATTATTGTAATTTTAAGGTTGGCCTGATGATGGTATTATTGCCGAAAGCTCAACACCAAATGTTAGGTTGTCGGAAAAGTCTTTGGCCATTCGTCAATTTCTTTCTAATTCACTTTTCTTCTTTAGCACAGTGAGCAATCTATAAATATATGCCCCACCATAATCGTACATATTGCCTTCTAATAGGTAGCTCGTGGATGCTGTTTGCCTGGAAATCCTGAGCTTTCAATACAGAAACCTTGAAAAAGTTCTCTTCGAGTAGGTCCGAATCATTAAGCTCTCCCTCTTTTTTGACTCGACAGCAATGGAAGCAGATGGGTGTCTGTTAGTGTCGGGCCTGCTGAACGAAACAGGTAGGACGGGGCGTCCCATAGCGGGCTCGGAGACTTATGCTAAGCTTTCATGCAAATTCCTTAACAAGCCTGGGTAAAGTAAACTTTTCCATGTTACTGGAGCGTAGTGCCGGCCAACCCGTCCATTTGCCGATATTATGGTTCAGCGATTACAGTGCAGTTCTTCGATGGGAGCTGACAGTGAAGGAACCTCTTGGAGCTTCAAGAATTCTGAAAGTTACCTCCGAGGTCGCAGTGCTGGGATCGGCGCTGGAATCCTCGGATCCACGCGTCTGGGTCACTGGCGCTTCCGAATGCAATTTAGGTGTGGATGCCCCTTCTGGTTACCACCAATAAAGTAGTCGAGTCAAACACGAGACAGACGGTTAATTGAAATGTTCATGCAAGATCTGCAGGATTCTGAGGGTGGTTGTCATCCAGATCACAATTTTTTTGCAACCATTTCTCTTTTTTTGAGAAGCTATTGAGGAATGGCCATTGTGTTCTAATAAAAGTGAAAAGCTGCTTGCGGTCCCGTGCACTGCTCCGGAGATTGCTCCCGACAGCTCCAGAAGACACTCGTCATTTAGTGGAGCAGGCCAACTGAATTTGTGCACTTTTCGACGTTCTGGACCGGCTACCAAATGTCCACCATGTCGTGAAAGGCACTCTGGCGTTCCATAGCAATTCGTGTTCTCTTGCTGGATCGCTTCCAATAACGCGTTTTCTGCGTGTTAGAAACAGGTGCAGCCAAATATGCTTTCAGTCAAAGACGATTTTCTCAGCCATAATCGCTGTGAGAAATTACGACAGAAAAGCTATGAAGAGATCACTGACTGGGGTTTACAGAAGTTTTATAATCAATGCTCAAAAACTATCCATGAAATTTTTACAACATGCAGATCGACATGCCACATGCCGAAGACTTTTCTGACAACCTAGTACATATTATATAAGACCAAAAGCTTTAAGAGCATCTTATCGAGCACCATAAATTTACTGCTGTTTTTTTGATCTGATAAATTTTGATCTGATAAACTTTCTTTCCTACTTGTCTCGAGTGCAGTCAATTAGGACGTTTATCACTTCGCAGCACACGAACCGTCTATCGGCTAAATACATGAGAGCCGAACAAAGTGCGACGGTACGAGTAACCACTAACTGAGCAAGAAGAGACATGTGTGGAGTTCGGAAAGGCAGGTGACCAGAAGATCGACAGAAAAAAGAGGAGTCGATAAAATTCCGACAGTGGATGAGGAAGGAAAGCACCCTTAAAAAATCAAGAGATTCAAACCATGGAGATTGAAGGAGTAGGGAACCAGAATCAAGAGCCCCTTTGAGCGAGTATTATGTATCAGACATACCGAAGTGAGGAAGGGGAGCATGAATATGAGATTCGTTCCCGAACACTGCGTGAAATATACCGAATATCTTCAGGCCAGGATAGAGGTGGAATGTGTATGTACGAGAGTTATTGAAGAAGTAGGAGAATTATGGGTTAAAAGTCATAGAGGAAAGCCCTCGCGTTCTCTTTTGGAAAGAGAAATTGCAGCAATCCTCACTCAAAGAGAGATCGAGTGTGCTGATGAGGAAAGAATAGTTGAGAACTATGTAGCAAAATGGGGAAACAATGGCAGATATTTGTGACATGGTGAGGACAGATGTAGCCTGATGGAGAAAATAGCTGCTGTTCAGAAACAGTGAAAGGAGAAAGAAAAGTCGATGAGGGCCGAAAACAAGATGGCCAACCAAGCGTAGTGATAGGCGAAGCAGAAGGCGTTCTGTGGCAGTGAGCACCCTCGATGGGAAAGAATTAGGCCGAGCTTATAGAAGTGCTTTTGGTCAATGGCGTGGAGGATGATGGTATCTTCAGTGGTCTAGGAACGAGAGCTTTGAAAAGATTGTGAGACGATTTAAATAGTATTATAAAATGGTGTTGCGAGGCGACCAAGATGGAAGTCCTGGGTCATGGAATCACCTAAATAGTCGAGCAAACAGCCTATTTGCATTCTTTGCATTTGCACTCCCTTGTGCGATGAAGAAACAAAGTTCTACTCGTGGTCACCTCAGAAATGTCCACGCATTTATCAGATGAGTCGACAGCAGGAACATAAGGAGTCGTCAAAGGACTGAGGAAACTGGAGATGGGTACCGGCCAGGAAGTGGCTGAATTCTACCCAAATTCTATATTGTCTTGGAAGACGTGGGAAAGGCTGTTACTCAATAAAGGCTGCCAGATGCCCGGAAGAAGCATGAGGAGGTCAAGCAGTCAGCAGCGCTAAGCATAGAGCAATCTAAGCTTATGTTTTGGGCTTGCAGGAAAGTGTGTGACATTGGAAAATAAGACCGTAGTTTAGACCAATATCGTAGTTATGGAAACATTATTATTTCAGGAGAGACGTGAGAACAGACAGAGCTAGTATACATGAAAATGACGGACGAAGCAATTATTGAACAGGCTCCAATGTAAGAAATGAGTCTCAGAAGCAGACACGGTACAGTGTACCACCAATGAGATCAGTTTCTCGCAAAGTTATACCGACAGCAGAAAGTGTTATAAATGTTTGGGATATGGCCACATAGCCAGGAACTGCTCTCAACCCTCTTAGAGTGAATGAGGTCAGAAAACGACTAAGTACTGTGAAGAAGACTTTGTCGGAAATCACCAACTAAGTTTCTAGTCTGGGAATGATAGTACAGGACATTGGAAAGGCAACTTAGCTGGTATCTAATCGATCAAGCGTTCGAATCTGCTGCTTGGTGGTCGACATCTAATATTGTTCAACACAGGGTCAATGATTAGTGTGATACCCAGGGCGTGTAGATTTTAGTATAAGTGCGGTATAAAGGAAGAACATAGACGCGTCGAGACTTGTAGAGAAATCGCTACGTTCACGATGCAAGGATTCAATCAGGACTTGACCAGCTGATGTTAAGTTGATCATTATGCAATTATTATCGTGGCTCCGTTGTCCATTGAATGAGAGGGTCAGTCTTGCACCAAAGACAGCTAGGGAGGTTCCTGAAATCGCTAAATCCAACATGCCTGCTTTAGCTGTCTGTACTAAGAATGAAGGGCAGTCAATTGCATTCGGCGGTGTGCGCATCTGACCACACGAGGCTCTGTAGCGCAAGCGCCAGATATTTCCGCGCAGAATCACTGTGATATTCGTGAACAGGGAGTCGGAATCCCTCTTTGAGCTAACTTCTAGCCAATGTTTGACCAAACCTCTGAATTTAGGCAAGCGTTTACTTACTTCTTCTTTGATCCAATACAAAAGCTGGTTTGGTATGAAATAAACCTTTTATACACACTACAGAAAAAAAATTAGTGTCTGACCTGCCCTGCTCATCTAAAGATCTGCAAAGCCTTATTCCCAAATAAAACTCCTCCCCGTCTTTCGTGATTGGTCAACCCTAAAATAGTAGTTTGGGGTGCGATAATCCCATCGCTGCTCCTTTTCCAACCAGATCATCATCATCCTTTCCATCTCACAAACTCTATTTGCACTCACCTTGAACTTCGAGTGTCGCGGTCGTAGTGTTTTCGCCAAGGAATCCTTTCTCAGCTAAAAATGCATCGCAGGATAATCACACCGGTACATATGGCTTCGTCGAAAAAGACTGGCTGTTGCGATGGCACAATTAATCCCCGATTATTGGCATATGCACTGTTTATTACTTGATTCTAAGAGTAATTAAACAAAAGTCGATGACCTGGCCTGCAACGAGGACAGGGCATGAAATGTACGAATTTTCGACACTATTTAATGCATTTACGCGGAAAAAACTAATCTTACACATTATTACAGTTTTTGAAAAAATTATTTTTTCTTCCGATTTTTCAGCAGTAAACGCTTTGTAGTGAATCATTCACAGCCGACAATTAACATAGTTGTTTTCATGAATATCCTGCTATATATAATTCGCTAAGTATGTCTGTGCGAGTGTATGTGTGCGTACGTGTGTTTGTCACAAAATTCATAGCGCACTTCGCTGCTACAGTGGAGCGCTCTATTTTAGGTATGTTGTAGGGGGTGGGACGGGAACCCCTTTAGTGGGGGACTCAAAGTGATAACGACTTATAAGATCCTATAAGAGTAACCAAAACGCCAATTCCACGATTCCATAGCGCGCGTCTCAGCATCAGTGAGGCGTTGGTTCCAAGAAGTGTTGTAGGGGGGTGGAACGGGAACACATATGGTGGGGGAAAGATAGCGATTGCGGCTGATAAGGGGCAATATTAACGATATGCGCAAGAATATAGAGGTTGAAAACTAGACTTTAGATAACGCCTTTCATTTCAGCATTCTTCCATTTGCGCTGCTGTCATCAGCCCGAAATGCCATCAGACCGCTATGCTTCCCAGAGTAACTAAAAATGTACGGTGGATGTTCGGAGAAATACGATAATGAATGCTGGATGTTTTTATTTTAACATCACACACAGTCCAACCGCTAAATTACACTGACATTCGATGCATGGTGGTTGTTTACGGACACCGCACTCTATTGCGCGTATCAAACAGTGAGCTTCTGCGAAGATGAGCAGCCTATAGAGCGGTCAGCTAATGCATTTTACAAAGCAACATAGGATTTAGCGGTGAATCTAACGTTTGAACGGCTGTCCTGTCGCATCCGGACCTTCCGTTTCATGCGCGCGGTTGCGTGCGGCGCTAAACTGGTATTGGAATGACCACTTGACAAAACTTTTTTTCTAGAAATTAGGGAATTGTACCGAAATCTAATTTTAGATTTTGATGAATATTTTTGTTCTGGTATGAAGAAATAGAAAATACGGTTCCTATTCTTTGCAAAAGCACGAATGTCGTTGGATGTGTGTGTTGTGTTCAAAATCTCAGCTCGATCCGTTAACTATTTATTCAAATAAACTTGATGGCGAGGATACTGTAGGTGCACTTGGGCATGCACATTACCATATCAAAAACAAAGATGGAGTTTAGTAGAGTAGAGCTTAGTTTTTTTGTTGTTTTTTTTTGGTTTTAGTAGAGTTATGTGGTAGGCAATGAGTCGTTTGGTAGTAAATATTGACAATGGTATGAAATTTCATGATCTGTAAGAACTGTCCTCTGAAGCTCTACGTCTCTACAAAACTGACATGTTGCTCATGGAAAATTGAATTTCATGCAAAACAAGTGACAACATTGAATTAGCGTTGTCGTTTGCCTGGAATAGTGAAGTTTGTTTCAAAATATCTGCACTTTGGTTCCATGGAAAATTTGGGGTAAGCGAGCCGCTGTATGCGACGACTATGTCTGATGTCTGCGGGGTTGACGGATACGCTGACCGCCGATTTCAGTATTTTCCACAACTTGTTCTCTCCTTGAGAAAGTTTTTCAAAGTTTCCTGATCACGAATTGAATACGCTCGGATCTTATTAGTACCACAAACTGCTGTTTCAGAATTTCCCCATGGTGAAATCAGCGCCAAGGATGTACAGGGGTGGCCAAAAAAAAGACACTTGACTCCACATTTCAGACAGCATTAGTCACACTTTGCTGAAATCAAATCGAATGCCCCCAACACGGTATTGAAGAGCACCTTCTAATCTATCTGAACATTACATGACAAGCTTCTACACCGACGATATCAGGAGATTTTCCCACGGAAACATGGTTCCGCGATACGAGCTCAACGGGGTCCTCAGGGTACCATAGTCCATTACGACTTCCCTGAAACGCTGGTCGAAAGCGGTTTTGCACATTCACAGCGAATGTCTCTGGGAACCTATTCAACACTTAATCCACTGAAGAAATTATGGAGCGCCTTCAGGTAGGAGCGATTACTGTGAGCCTCGTTGAGCTCGACGGTGGCGGCAGATGACGTCATATCCCGAAGACGTCGCGGACAGCGGAGGAGGGCCTGCTTCTGTTTACGGGGGAACACCTTAGGAATATTTCGCCGTAAAACTTTCATTAACATCGGCATCCTGAGCGACGAAAAGACCGATGATGTGATCGGTGGGCAAAGTGTCTCTTTTTTTGGCCACCCCTGCATACATGTACACAATTGGAACTATCAGCAACCCCTGCAAAAAACTTTTGACCATGAAACCGGTGATGGAACTTGTAGCACCAAAACTGCACCAATTTGGCACGAAAGGGCATCATAACGGCACCAGATTATGTCTGTGCCGAAAGACTAATATCATAATTGTAATCACTGCACTGAATAATCCTTATAACCGAGGTTTCAGAAAAGATGAGAATTTGAACCGATTTCGAACAATTGGATCATGGGTAGTATGTCAATGGCCGTCAAGCCTTACGTTGGATCATTCGAAGACGGTCGCCTTGTCATCTGAGATCGTACTCTTGAAATGAGAAATCCTAACCTACAATGAATAATGGCAAACACTCAAACCGTTGATGACCAAGGGACCACTCACGATGACTAGGTCGCTAGGTTCTAATCCTGTCAAACTGAGTCTGGTCAAATTTTTGGTCCTAACACAGAGAACTAGGCCTATTGTATGCAGCTAGATCAACTTCAAAGAACGCATTGGAGTGGGAGACGTGTCCTATAGAGGCAAAACCTCGAAGAAGTCCCCTTCTTGTACTGAGGATATCCCTAAATATAGGCTCTAAGCTCGCCTCCCAGCCGCCCGGGTACACACGCCGTGTTGTCCCTACGGCAGGTCCAAGTTTTCGAAGTCGAACCGAAATCTTGATTTTCTTCAGGGTAAGAAGTCGTAGCAACAACCCTTTCCCCGCACGATATGCGAAACAATGAAGCAGTAAACACGACAGTTCCCAAGTAAACATTTTCGCCCCAAATCGGTGTTCGGAGATCCACGTAGAGAAAAAAAGAAATATAGTTGTGTGGTTCCCGCATGTGCCCCTATATCACTTAAAAGAAATGTTCCGAAAGCTTGGCACACCCTAAACGACCTCCCTGATTTGTTTGATGATGGAGATGGTGACCGTGTACTCATTGTCAGTCAGATTTGTGTTTATCGCTGTCAGTGGTACTCATTACTAATGTTACCAGTAGATCACACACAAACTGCGATATTTCACACACAAACTGCGATATTGCAAGATCATCGGTGGAATGAACATGGCCACTATCAGCTCGAGAGCAGAGCGTGTCGTAAATATTTTTCGCTTCACTTGCTATCCGCTTTCATAGGCGCTCGGTCACCAATCGCACGCAGCACTTCTCACTGACCACATACATTTCCAAACACAAACCGTAGAGGGTTGGTCTTTTCCCAATGTTTTTGCCAGTGTTTTAGATTGTTTTGAGAGTTCGCTCGTATTTTTTGGATCTTCACCATAGCATTTTTGATAGACTCATGTCTGCACCTCTGAAAAGCCCCAAGTTCGATCCCTGCCGAGGCTCTAAGTCAAGCCTTGCGAAAATTGCAAAAATGGTTCTAGTACCAACGTGAAGCTCAGGTTGACAGGCCAGCTGATCAACACCAGTCACATAAAACATGTCTAAAGAAAGGTATCAGTGATAAGGCTAAGACGTCACCCGGAAGTGGCGCGCAGAACCACCGCCCGAGTTCTGTGGTCAGTATGCGAGGGCTACCAAGGAGTGAACGGCCTCGGCCAAAGAAGCTAGTTCTAATAGGGACTCTAAACGTAGGATCGCTATCTGGGAAGCCCCGAGAGGTAGCTGATCTGATGATGGGCAGGAATATCCAAGTGCTATGCCTTCAGGAGACGCGATGGAAGGGCGCCAAGGCCAGGGAAATTGGAGAAGGTGTCAAACTCTACTACAATGGAGGAGACGCCAAGCGGAACGGTGTGGCCATAGCGGTAGCGGAGTCGCTCAAGGACTATGTATCCGCTGTTAAGAGGATCAGCGATCAGATCATGGCCGTGAGGATAGACACGAAGAAGGGGTACTAGACCATACTCTCCGTGTACGTAGCCAGGTGCCCCGAAAGTGATTAGGACGTGTATTATCTGAGCATGGACGAAGCCGTAAGATCGGTTTCAGAAGATGATTACCTGACCATGGCAGGGAACCTGAATGGTCATTTCGGCAGTGACAGGAGAGGCCTGGAAAGGGTGCACGGAGGTAGAGGGATAGGATTGAGGAACACCGAGGGAGAGAGGGTCCTGGACTTGGCTACGGCCCACGATCTGACAATCTGCAGCACGTTGTCGACGCCAAAGTCGACGTGATCTATACTTTTTGGTCGTACTATTCGTATTCTTATGTACTTTGCTATTTGGTTTTATTTTACTTCACAGTGTTATTGTATTTAATCTATTACAATCCATTTAGTTGTGAATCATAACTATACATTTTTCCTATGTTGTTGCTTTCAGGCTTATCAGCTCCCTGCTCGCAATTCCTGCGCGAGAAGCGCATAAAGACCGTGGCTGGGCAGATGGGGCTGTTGAGCCTTACGGTGCGGTCAAGTTCTCAAGTTCTCCCGATAAATCATTGGTACGTTTGAGTCCCGCGTGCACATAGAGAGAGTTCGACTCAAGAATGGTGCATCGGCCGGGAAGTTCAGGTCAGTCATTCGCTTTTTCTTTTCTCTTGAACAAGTTGCCTCTTTGGAGAGCCTTTGGTTAAGTGCTCGCATTTCTTTTCCCTCTCTACACCCTACAAGTACTTCACAGCGTGCCTAATCTGAGTCTACAATCTGCGCTCGGTAGCTGCCCTTTCTAGCCGCAAAATGTCATACCAGCTTCCCACGCTGAAACGCTTGCTGACGCATCACACAAGTAAGCTGGGTACGGTAGTGGAAAGGTTCAAAGCAGAACAGCTGGAAAGCCTCAGAATTTTGGCAGGGGAAAGAGATGACAGGGAATTCATAAGGGAGGCGATACAGAAACTTGAAGAGGGACTTGGTGCCATAGAAGAAACATGCACGAAAATAAGACAATTGCTCCAAGACTATGCGGGAGAACTGGAGAGCATGGAAGAGGTCCCTAAAAAGGAACATGATGACTTCCAGACTTATTCCATGAACGCAGAACAATCCCTTATACAGGCCTATGACTACACAATACTTCTTCAAGCCCGACTAAGAGCTTTGAAATCCCACAATATCCCGCTACAAGCTCCCATAGCACAGACGCTGTCAACCAAACAGCTCGAACTTCCCCCTTTACCAGTTCCAGTCTTTAGCGGAAACATTTGGGAGTGGGAAAATTTTTGGGAGCTATTTTACGGAAATGTTCACTCACAGAACGTGAGCGAACTTTTCAAGTTCAACTATCTCCTTAACGCTCTGAAAGGAGAAGCCCTCGAATCCGTAAAAAAGTTTCAAGTAACACCCGACAACTACGCCAGAGCCGTGGAGTTCCTGAAACACAAGTACGGTAATTCGGAAGAGTTGGTGTTCCGCTTGATTGAAAAGTTGGAAAATTGCTCACTAAGATCACAATCCTTGCGTGATCAAAGAAGACTTTTTGAGCAGATACAAGTTATCGTAGAGCAGCTAAGGCAGAAAAAGGAACACGTTGATAGTCAATGGCTCTTGAAACGAGTTCTATCCAAGTTCCCAGAGCAAGTGCAAAGAAAAGTACTCGCAAAGAAGCAAGCAGCTGGCCAAGAAAGCTGCTTCAAAATGGAGTCTTTGCTCACGTATTTGGACGAAACAATCACAAACGAAGAAATGATGTCCATTTATATGGAAAAACCACAATCATTTCAGAAGAGCCGCGAGGCGCTAGAAAGACGACCCAAATACTCTTCGCGAACTTTCTCGCCCTCCTGTATGTATTGCAATAGGGATCACAAGTCCATTGAATGTAGTAAGTATAAAACACCTCAGGAGCGGTCAAAATACCTCCGCGATAATGGACTTTGTTTGATTTGCGCCTCAAGGGACCACTCCACGACGCAGTGCAAGAAGCAGAAATGTTTCCGATGCCAGAAACCCCACCATACTTCTTGTTGTTTTCAAGGATCTGCACACCAACAAGCAAATGGGGACGCGGGAAGAGAAGACAAACGGAGGGCGCCGCGATCCCGCACAGGCATCGCAAACCAAAAGGCAAGTAAGCCCAACGTGAAAGTGAATACTATAGGCCAAGATTGTCCCCCTGATGAAGTCCTCGAACTTCAAGCGCAAAGGACCTCAAGCCCCGACTTAGAAACATTCCTCCCCACTGGAGAAGTCACGGTGCTTGACCCAAATAGTAAGACCCTACGCAAGATCTCTGTGTTACTAGACACAGGAGCAGAAATCTCATTTATCGACTCGACTCTCGCTGATGAACTACAGTTACATTCAACTGGACCAGTGAAGTTGAGACTGCACACTTTTGGAGAAGAGCGAGCGAAGGAAAAAACTTGCCAATACGTTGTACTGAACGTCTGGGACAAGTACGGACAACCTCTTTCCTTACGTCTTCTCACCCACGACATATTAACCAAGTCTTTCGCTACTCCTCCTATAAGAAAAGAGGACATCGAATTCATGCAGGCCCTGGATCCAGACATAGCATGTCGGCAGCAAAATACCAAGGTGAAACCTCAAGTACTCCTTGGTAGCGATCAGTTATGGAATCTTGTCTGTGACGACCAGCCCCCCATCAAGCTCCCATCGGGCTTGAACCTCCTCCCTACTCGTCTTGGCCACCTTCTCACGGGTCAGATGAAACGAGAAGGAGACTTCAGTTCAAGTAAGGAGATGGAGAAATGGGATGGATACTGGACTTTAGACGGACAAGTAAACACTATAACCTCCTCAATGACAGAAAATAGTGAGGAAGAAAAGTGGGAAAGATTCTGGAAGCTCGAATCCAACGGAACAGAAGAATTCACAAGTTCAGAAAAAGACGTACATTCTCTGGAAGATCGAAAAGTCTGGGAGAATTTCAACAAGACAATAGAACGCAGGGACGATGGTTACTACGTCCGTCTACCCTGGAAGGACATCACAATATCCCTGCCAGACAATAAATCTATTGCATTCCATCGACTTGTGAGCGTATGGAATGCACTCAAGAAGAACGATGACCTCTTAGAACAATACAACAAGATCTTCCAAGATCAGCTGGATCTGAACATCCTGGAAGCAGTGTCCGACCTTGGCACAAGTGCCACACGTGTGCACTACATACCCCACCAAGGTGTACTGACGCCGCATAAAACAACAACGAAACTTCGCATCGTCTACGACGCATCGGCACACTTCAAGGGTTGTCCTTCTCTGAACGACGTACTCCACAGGGGACCAGTGATCTTACCACCGCTATTCGGAGTGCTTTTACGCTTTAGGATAGGGAAAATCGCACTAATTTCAGACGTAGAAAAAGCTTTTCTACAAGTGCGGCTTCATGAGGCGGATCGCGACGCAACCAGATGCCTGTGGTTGTACGACCACAAGCTCCCACCATCACGAAAAAACATACAAGTGCTCCGATTTACCAGGGTAACATTTGGTCTCAATTCCTCCCCGTTTTTGCTGGCGGCTACTACCCATTACCACCTAGATCAATGTGATGAAGATCCCGAGGTAGTAGCAGAAATGAAGGAAAACTTGTACGTCGATAACCTAATCCTAACAACCGATTCAGTGGAAGATTCCATCCAGCTGTACACAAGTACGAAAAAAGTCTTTAGGGATCTCAAGATGAACATAAGAGAATTTGTTACCAACGAAGGCCATCTGTCAAATTTCATACCCGAAGAAGACAAGTCAACGCAACTTTCACCTAAAGTTTTGGGTATTGTGTGGTCCTCGGTGACGGATTCTTTGGAAATCTCCTGCTCTCTCCCGGATCTAAACCTGGTTACCAAAAGAACCGTAGCAAGTGCACTGTCTTCCGTCTATGATCCTATGGGATGGCTGGTCCCTCTTCTGCATAAAGCTAAACAGTTTCTTCGTTACCTTTGGCAGGAACAGTACGATTGGGACAGCCCTTTGCCAGGAGAACTTAAGGGGAAATGGCTCCAAATTACTGATGAGGTCAACGGATTTGAGAGAACTTTGCCTCGTTTCTTAGCGCCAAAGCACTCGGAAGCAGTTCTGGTTACCTTTGCTGACGCTAGCAACGAAGCAATAGCTTCATGCGTTTACCTAAGATCCCCGCAGCAGTGTGATCTACTCATGGCTAAGAGCAGACTCCCGTCCCTCAGATCGAAGCATACAATCCCAAAAATGGAGTTGGATGCTTTGACACTTGCTATGAGATTAAGCAATGCAGTTGTGGCTCAACTTCGGTCATCATTGAAAATTCGGCAAGTGTTCGTTTTGTCGGATTCGGAGATAGCCCTTGCTTGGATACAAAACCGCCCACTCAAGGATGTAGGAGTAATGGTTTTCAACAGGCTGGTAGAAATCGGCAAGATAGTAGAGCACATTAAAACCAGCGGTATTCAAGTATTTTTTGGGCACATTTCGTCGCACCATAACCCAGCTGACTGCGCGACTAGAGGGTTAACACAAGTAGAGCTACAACATCATACCTGGTGGACGGGACCACAAGCTCTGCGGCTTCCCCTTGACGAATGGCCTACAGCATTCAGGCTCCTAAGCCCTAACGACAATACGGGAGAGGACGAGCTACCTTTACCACCAGATATTGAAGAAGTGCTGTTCACAAGTCGCGAAAAGGTAGAAGAAGGAAAAAGACATGACATGCCTTTCCCTACACTAGCCGGAAAACCTTTAGTCATAATGAAGAGGATTATAGCCAAAGTACTCCGTTTCATTGCCAATGTTATTTCTCGAGTTAACAATCGGCGCTCAGATCCTCTTCAAGTTTCGTTCCTTCCTATGGTTCCTTACGGAAACATAACCATATCTGGAAAAGACATAACATTAGCAGGTAAAATCTTAGTTAAGATCCACCAGAAATCTACTATCACACCCACTATCCTGAAACAACTGCACCATCTGAACGTGAAAATGGGGGACGATAATCTCCTCCGGTGTTTCGGAAGGCTAGGTAGTAGCGAGTTAAGCCTGGCGGCCAAATTTCCGATCCTCGTCATGCAGAATTCTTGGCTATCGGAAGCAATTATACGAGACGTACACAGTCGGGGACACCCCGGGATTGGGCATACCATGTCTATAGTGCGACACCAATTCTGGATCCCAAAATTACGAGCACAAGTTACTCGCATAATCCGAAAGTGCATAGCATGTCAAAAATTCAACAATTTGCCTTACAAGTACCCTCCTCAAGGCGACCTTCCAAGTCCGCGGGTGCAACAGTCGCGTCCATTCTGCCATGTTGGGCTAGATTATTTTGGACCATTGGCAATCACGGCTCCAGACGGTGTGGAAGGAAAGGTTTACGGTAGCATAATAACTTGTATGGCAACACGTTTGATGCACCTCGATGTCGTTTCGGACCTATCCACTACGGCGTTTCTCAGGATGCTCAGACGATTTTTCAGTCGAAGAGGAGTGCCAAAATCTATAACAAGTGACAACGCTCCAACCTTTTGCCTTGGAGATACAATTCTCTCAGAGTGTCTTCAAGCGGCAAGAAACGATCCGGAAGTGGGGCACCTAGTCACTGATAATGAGATTGACTGGCATTACAATACCCCCTATGCCCCTTGGCAAGGAGGATTTTATGAGCGCTTGATAAAATCCATTAAATACTCCCTATTTAAGACCTTAGGGAACACGAAACCAACATACGATGAGCTGCTCACAATTTTGACGGAAATTGAAGCACTTCTCAACACCAGACCGCTTCTCTACGTTGAAGCAGACTCACCTATGGAACAAATTTTACGACCAATCGACTTCCTGCAGAATAAATTTGAAGTGCCTTTTCCTCTTGACCTCTCCAATGACCAGGAAGATCCTGCGTTCCTATCGCCAGAAGAACAGGTAGCTATACGAACGAAAATGCAAGCAACCCATGCGCTGCAAAGCTCCTGCAAGTTTACTGAAAAATTTTGGCAGGTATGGCGAAAGCAGTACTTGACTTCGCTCAGAGAGAAACATCAGCTAGAAGTTGGAAAACAGAGAGGATCACAACATAAGCCAGAAAAAGACTCTTTGGTTCTGATATCTGATCCGGTCTTACCACGACACTCATGGAGAATAGGGCGAATTCAAGAACTAATGGATCACAATGGAGTAGTAAGAGAGGCTGTGGTGAAATTGCCATCACACCGCAGCATCCGAAGACCAATTAACCAATTGATCCCACTAGAACTTGAGGAATATCACGGCAAGGAAGATGATAAATGCGAAACAAGTGGACCACGAACATGCGGAGCTGACAGTGGTGAAGGACCAACCAAACAACAAGACATGGATCATCTTCCCTCACGTTATAATCTAAGGCAACGAAAAAAGGTGGACTACAACGTGAATGCTATTCGAAATGCGGGCTGGTTACCTTACTTTCTGGGAATATTCCTCGTACTAGGCCGGAGTAGTCCAACAGCATTTGGAAATGATACAACTCGAGCAGTACGCTGTATCCCAGGAGGAGTAGAGCTGTCTTCTATGGAACAAGTACCGTATGAAATCTGCGCAGACAATCACTGCCAGACGTATCCTCAACCGAGACAAACCGAAATAGTGAAATTCCCAACACAAATGATCCTTCATGAACATCAAGTTCACTGGAAATTCGGTGGTGTTTCACCAGGGACCATAGAGACAGTTTGCCCCGCGGCGCCGTTCTGCGAACACCTCGACTGCACCTTGTGCTCCGCTGTAGTTTTCAACCCAGAATGTTGGCCCGTGAGAGCGCTTATTGCAACCACCCTTTTTATATATTTCCTCATCACAGGGTGTTACGTTTTCCTCTATGTTCCACTCATAATAGGCACCCCAATACGGATTGCAGCAAAATGTTTATGGAATTTCGTCCGCTACATTTTGCGCGGTTTTTTCTCAAGAATTTGGTTTCATCGGAAAAAGCGTGCGAGAATCTCAACCGACCTTGTGGAACTTCTAGCAGTGTCTCTAGTCATTCTATGGGCTCCCTACACGAAAGGTTGTCAGCAGGTAAACATACTCTCCCACACCTCGACAATCTGCACGAAGTCGGACCAGGGAAACGTTTGCCAAGTACACTTGTCCGAAATTTTCAAATTGAGCCCATTTAAACAGGAAGCTTGTTTCAAACTGCTTCGCGGAGAGGTTCCTATTCACGAGTTTCGCGTAACATGGATGACCCTTTCGCTTTTCTGTGAGAAGGAAGCAGAGTTTTTCACACGCGACACTGTTTACCGAATTGCAAGTAGCAAGAGATGCCCGCATAAGGGTTCCTGCACAGGCGAAAAGTGTGCGGCGGTAAATTCCTCTAGTCTTTTGATGGAACTGAAAGAAGGAAATAGCTATCCTGGTATTACAAGGTGTGTGGAATCCTGCGGGGGCTTTGGATGTGATTGCTTTGGTTGGAGCTCTGGGTGTCTTTTCTACCGTATTTACGTCACCCCTGCATCTACACAAGTATACGAAGTCTTCCATTGTAGGCGGTGGACCGAAGCTGCAAAAGTGAAGCTCACCCATATCGACATTGTCCAGAGAAAAACGAGATCGTATGTTGCATTTATGAGACCAAATGTTCCGACTACATGGAATTCTTTCGCGTTGTCTTTGAGCTCCGTAACAGTCCCCCCATTGCCAACTCTTAGCACATCATTCATTTCTGACGGCCGCGCTACGGCTTTGTGGAACGATCGGATGACACCTGCTTTGCGATGTGACAACATGTGGGACGCGGCGAGTCTTAGGTGTGAGGTAGCAGACAACTGTAACTGCTATCCGGCTGAGAATACGGCGAACTGTCAGTGCAACGATGTAAACATTTCATCGTGGATGCGCGATATAAGACACCGCCTTCCCATTGTCTCACCGTCACTAACATTCCAACGTAACAAAGAAGGACAAATTCAAGCGAATGTCCCAAGTATGACAACGGCAGAAATAGTTTTCACAATGCGAGATAATTTAACAACGAATGTAGCCGTAGATGAAGCTATATGTTCCATCGCAAACGCAGACCTAATTGGATGTTATAGCTGTACAAAAGGAGCGGTCGCACAAGTAATATGTGTATCATCGAGGCACACGCAAGCAGAGATAGTATGTGAAACGACGAGTTTTTCCATTGAATGTGAACCGAATGGGAAAAACTCCACTCTGCGTTTTAGCTTCGCTAAAGCCCGCATTCATCAGCAATGCACCGTGTCCTGTGGCACAGTGGTCAACAGCTTTGAAATTAGCGGTATCTTGAAGTTCACACACACCGCTTCGGGAATTATGAACCAGTGGCTCAGGGGAGAAATACCCACAGAAGGGGAAACACAGTGGCCGGACTTCTGGCACATTGGCGATGTTTTTTTACGCTGGTACAAGTCCCTTTTTCTTGCCTTCCTAGGACTTTTCCTACTGGTCGGAGCCACTTATATATTTATTACCACTTGCGGGATGCGGATTCTATTGGGTAGTGTACGCTGCCTTTTCAAAATTCTCACACTACCCCCAAGTTTGCTCTTCCGCATTGTGAGTCACTTCGCCAGAGGTCGCTCTCAAAGGAGGCTCAAAAAACGTATACCCAATAAGCTTCTTTGACTCTACAAGTATTTTTTGATAATTAGGGAAGATTCATTATAGAGTAGTTTCTTTCATATTCAAGTATGGCCATTTCAGAATGAACCTGAACATCACGGACAGCGATCTGGGTTGCCTCATCACGTATTTGTCGGGAAACAATCAAACTGCGAGTGGCTTTGAGAACGATTTATCGCTCACTCTCGAAGCACTACATCGACAAGTTGACGTAGCAGCCACCCTCCGAGTCGACTGGAACCACTGCCGAGAGGACGAACATTTTGTGCTCGGTGGAGCTGGCGAACAAGTTCTCCGCATCCTTCGCTTACTTCGTGCAGCTGAACAAGTGTCAGAAAAAAATTTCGAAACTCGCGACGAGGTATGTCCTTTTGGACCGACTCTTCGAGGATCAAGTAGTGATAGGCAGACTGAATTCTATCCATCGGCACGCGTGGCTTGATCGAAGACACGCGTTTGAAGTGGATTCAAGGAAAGTGCTGGAATTTGCCCATGAAGGAATAAGGGCACTCAATAAATTCAGCGATGAACTGGAGAAAGAGCTGAGGAGAGCAGAGAACCAGTACGACAATGTGAGAGCTATGGAGACCCAGCACACGTTCCAGAGGCACAAGCTTCTACAGGTGCTCAGGAACGACATGGCTGCTGAGATCAAAGAGTCAACAAAGGAGTTAGTGGGGCTCCAAGAAAAGATGAAGAAACAAGATGCAGAAATGGTCCGCTTGAGACAGACGGTCCAATCGATGAAAGCACATTCAGAAACAATGGACCCGAGCGAGCTGGTCGTGACCGTGGACGCATCGAAGAAAACAAAGAGGACCGTGAGAAGTGAGAGTGGACCTGTTAATGATGAAGAATATTTCGAGAGAATGATCAATGAAGTACAAGAAGAGGGTGAAGAGCAAGCAATGGAAATCCAACCTGTCGAACAGGTTCCTAAACAAGTGGAGCAGCCCGACGAAAAGCAAAGAATCCGTGAGGAAGAACCCACTGTAGAGCAACGTCGACGTCGCCGTCCAGAATCACTCGAAGATCGAAGACAAGTTTGCCGCCCCAGGCCAGCTGAAGATCACCAACAAGATCATCGTCTAGTGGATCACCAGCAAGTTCGTCGTCCGGTAAGGTCCCAATCTCGTCGTCAAGTTCGTCATCCTGTTAGATTCGAAGAACGACATCGAGTCAGACGTGCAGCTTCATTCGAAGAGAGAATCAACGAGTTAAGATACCGAGCTCGTGATTTGGAACAAGTTCTGCGAAATTTCCCGTTCAGAAACATTGGACATAAAAAAGGGTACGACGGGACATGTGCGTTCTGCGGCAGATATGGCGTACACTTTTCCGATTCGTGCCCAGAGGTTGTCGAGGGTGATCAAAGATTGCAGATCGTAGATCGAAAAAAGTTGTGTCATCAATGTCTCGGATCGTGCCTGCCTAGAAGGTGCAAGTACAACCCAAGAAGCTGCTGGTACTGTGACAGAATTCGAGGATCGTGTGTTGAGGATTTGATTCCGGAAGACGAAGGACATCATAAAGCATTATGCCCAGTTCCAGACCTACGTGCGGAGGTACGGGATCGACTCAATCGAATGCAGGACGACATCAGGGACGCTGAACGAAGGAGACAAAGGAGATAATCATGCGTGGCCGGAGTGTCGACGCCAAAGTCGACGTGATCTATACTTTTTGGTCGTACTATTCGTATTCTTATGTACTTTGCTATTTGGTTTTATTTTACTTCACAGTGTTCAATTCATTTATACAATCCATTTAGTTGTGAATCATAACTATACATTTTTCCTATGTTGTTGCTTTCAGGCTTATCAGCTCCATCTGCTCGCAAATTCCTGCGCAGAAGCGCATAAAAGACCGTGGCTGGGGCAGATGGGGCTGTTGAGCCTTACGGTGCGGTCAAGTTCTCAAGTTCTCCCGATAAATCATTGGTACGTTTGAGTCCCGCGTGGCACATAGAGAGAGTTCGACCAAGAATCGCTGCATGGTGCATCGACCGACGAGTTCAGGTCAGTCATTCGCTTTTTCTTTTCTCTTGAACAAGTTGCCTCTTTGGAGAGCCTTTGGTTAAGTGCTCGCATTTCTTTTCCCTCTCTACACCCTACAAGTACTTCACAGCGTGCCTAATCTGAGTCTACAATCTGCGCTCGGTAGCTGCCCTTTCTAGCCGCAAAATGTCATACCAGCTTCCCACGCTGAAACGCTTGCTGACGCATCACACAAGTAA